>RJWK010046445.1:0-17637 GCA_004363435.1 Platanista minor | reverse complement strand
TATGTTTTCTTTGTATTTAATTTTTGATAGTTTGATTAGTATGTGCCTTGGCATGTTTCTCCTTGGATTTATCCTGTATGGGACTCTCTGTGCTTCCTGGACTTGATTAACTATTTCCTTTCCCATATTAGGGAAGTTTTCAACTATAATCTCTTCAAATATTTTCTCAGTCCCTTTCTTTTTCTCTTCTTCTTCTGGAGCCCCTATAATTCGAATGTTGGTGCATTTAATGTTGTCCCAGAGGTCTCTGAGACTGTCCTCAATTCTTTTCATTCTTTTTTCTTTATTCTGCTCTGCAGTATTTATTTCCACTATTTTATCTTCCAGGTCACTTATCCATTCTTCTGCCTCGGTTATTCTGCTGTTGATCCCATCTAGACTATTTTTAATTTCATTTATTGTGTTGTTCGTCTTTGCTTGTCTCATCTTTAGTTCTTCTAGGTCCTTGTTAATTCTATTTCCAATATTTTGGATAATGTTTACTATCATTATTCTGAATTCTTTTTCAGATAGACTGCCTATTTCCTCTTCATTTGTTAGGTCTGGTGCATTTTTATCTTGCTCCTTCAGCTGCTGTGTGTTTTTCTGTCTTCTCATTTTTCTTATCTTACTGTGCTTGGGGTCTCCTTTTTGCAGGCTGCAGGTTCGTAGTTCCTGTTGTTTATGATGTCTGTCCCCAGTGGCTAAAGTTGGTTCAGTGGATTGTGTAGGCTTCCTGGTGGAGGGAACTAGTGTGTGTGTTCTTGTGGATGAGGCTGGATCTTGTCTTTCTGGGGGGCAGGTCCACGTCTGTGGTGTGTTTTGGGTGTCTGTGGCCATACTATGATTTTAAGCAGCCTCTCTGCTAATGGGTGGGGTTGTGTTCCTGTCTTGCTAGGTGTTTGGCATAGGGTGTCCAGCACTGTAGCTTGCTGGTCATTGAGTGAAGCTGGGTGCTGGTGTTGAGATGTAGAACTATGGGAGATTTTCGCCATTTAATATTATGTGGAGCGGGAGGTCTCTTGTGTACCAGTGTCTTGAGGTTGGTTCTCTCACCTGAGAGGCACAGCACTGACTCCTGGCTGGAGCACCATGAGCCTTTCATCCATACTGCTCAGAATAAAAGGGAGAAAATGTAGAAAGAAGGAATGAAAGAAAGAAAGAGAGAGAGGGAGAAAGAAAGAAAGAAAGAAAGAAGAAAGAAAGAAAGAAAGAAAAAAGAGAAAGAAAGAAAGAAGGAAAGAAAGAAAGGAAGGAGGGAAGGGAGGAAGGAAGGAAGAAAGGAAGAAAGAAAGAAAGTGGATAAAATAGAATAAAGTAAGATAAAATAAAATAAAGTTATTAAAATAAAAAAATAATTAAGATAAAAAATTTTAAGTTAAAAAAATAAACAAATAATAAAAACAAACCGATAGAACCCTAGGACAAAAGGAGAAAGCATAGCTATACAGACAAAATCTCACACAGAAGAATACACATACATACTCACAAAAAGAGGAAAAGGGGAAAAAAATAATAAATCTTGCTCTCAAAGTCCACCTCCTCAATTTGGGGTGATTCGTTGTCTATTCATGTATTCCACAGATGCAGGTTACATCAAGTTGATTGTGGGGATTTAATCCACTACTCCTGACACTGCTGGGAGAGATTTCCCTTTCTCTTCTTTGTTCGTACAGCTCCCGGGGCTCAGCTTTGGATTTGGCCCCGCCTCTGCTTGTAGGTCGCCGGAGGGCGTCTGTTCTTCGCTCAGACAGGATGGGGTTAAAGGAGCAGCTGACTCAGGGCCTCTGGCTCACTCAGGCCAGGGGGAGGGAGAGGCATGGAGCGCAGGGCAAGCCTGCGGTGGCAGAGGCCAGCGGGACGTTGCACCAGCCTGAGGCACGCCGTGCGTTCTCCCGGGGAAGTTGTCCCTGGATCCCAGGACCCTGGCGGTGGCAGGCTGCACAGTCTCCGGGAGGGGAGGTGTGGAGAGTGACCTGTACTCGCACACAGGCTTCTTGGTGGACACAGCAGCAGCCTTAGTGTCTCAGGCCCGTCTCTGAGGTCTGCGCTGTTAGCCGCGTCTCGCACCCATCTCTGGAGCTCCTTTAAGCAGCGCTCTTAATCCCCTCTCCTCGCACACCAGGAAACAAAGAGGAGGGAAGAAAAAGTCTCTTCCCTCTTCGGCAGGTCCAGACTTTTTCCCGGAATCCCTCCCGGCTAGCCGTGGTGCACTAACCCCCTGCAGGCTGTGTTCACGCCGCCAACCCCAGTCCTCTCCCTGCTCCGACTGAAGCCCGAGCCTCAGCTCCCAGCCACGCCCACCCCCGTTGGTGAGCAGACAAGCCTCTCGTGCTGGTGAGTGCCGGTCAGCACCGATCCTCTGTGCAGGAATCTCTCCGCTTTGCTGTCCATGCCCCTGTTGCTGTGCTCTCCTCCGCTACTCTGAAGCGTCCCCCCTCTGCCACCCGCAGTCTCCGCCTGCGAAGGGGCTCCTAGTGTGTGGAAACCTTTCATGCTTCACAGCTCCCTCCCACTGGTGCAGGTCCCGTCCCTATTCTTTTGTCTCTGTTTTTTCTTTTTTCTTTCGCCCTACCCTGGTATGTGGGGAGTTTCTTGCCTTTTGGGAGGTCTGAGGTCTTCTGCCAGCATTCAGTAGGTGTTCTGTAGGAGTTGTTCCACGAGTAGATGTATTTCTGGTGTATCTGTGGGGAGGAAGGTGATCTCTGCGTCTTCCTCTTCTGTCATCTTCTCTCCCCCCACAGCATGGATCCTTCTCACTACTTTTACTTAACAATTACAAAAGTGATCCAAGCTGTAGATAAAATGAGAGAACAAGCATTATTAATTTAATGACTGATTGTGTGGATAAAGCAATATTTTAATAATACTAATAGGAATAGTAACACTATGCTAAATAATAATGGTGTAATATTAATAAGCTTTCACTGTGATGTATGTAAGATATTACATTAATCATCTTACTTCACCTCTACAGGAGGTGAAAGTATATTTTTATCTTAATTTTATAGAGAGGAAACTGAGCATAAGAAATTAATTTGATTGTGGTATGTATCAGGGCAAGGATATGAAGGTAATTTGACTCTAGAGCTCACACTAATTTTCCCTTTGTTTTACATATTATGTTTAATATTATAGAAAAATATTATGAAAAAAATTCCCATATAATTAGAGTAGATTGTATTATTGTTCATAAATATTCACTGCCCTTCCCAGGGGAAAGATTTTACTTCCTGGCCTCATTGATCTCAGGTTTGGCCCTGTGACTTTTTTGTGGTCAATGAAATGTTCTCTTTCCCAGTAGCAGCTTTAAGAGCCAGTACCTGGTTTGCCATATTCTCTTTCTCCTTGGACACAGGAGTAGCCATGGCCCAGAGAGGAACTGTTCCATCGGACCAGGTCCTGAAGTGAACATGAAAATAGGGAGCACAGCCATGGCCAACATATAATGCACATGCAGCAGGAACTATAATAAATACACCTTTGCTGTTGTAAGTCACTAAAATTGTGGAGCTGTGGAGTTGTTATTAATGTAGTATAATTTAACTAGTCTACACTGACAGTTACAGAAATTGGTGCCCAGAAAAACAAAGCCAGGTTTTGAGTAGAAAGGAACAGTTACTTAAGGTTGGTCAAATGGTAATTCATGTTATGAAATGGTGAAATAGTTCATAAAACTGTGGCCTCTAACAACTTAAAGAGCAATAATGCTCCTCATGAGCTTGTTGCTGTAGGCCAAAAAGTTGGGAAACAGTGTTGTGTGTCTTGGTTGCTGCTGACTGCATTTGGTACACATAAGGTACACTTGACAGAGAAGAGCTAAAAAAACATTGGCCAGTTTGCAAGAAGGAATGAAGGAAATAGAGAAAGTCAAGAGTTTTGGGAAATTTGGGTTTCAACTTTGGGTTGAAAGATGCTACCTATTCTCAACTATAACCCATGAAAGCTAAAACTGAGACAGCTTTTGTATGACGAGGGGAGCCAATTAAAATTCAGACAAGAAAAAATCAAGCATATGGCTATCACTTCCTTTGTTAAAACCCTTAAATTGATCAATGTGACACACAGTACATCTTACATTGAACAAAGGGCTCAGAGAAAAGAGACTAATAGTGTGGCACTGCTAAGGAGGCATGATAGGCTCAAGATACCTAAATTAAGTGCAGGTAGAGGGGCATGTCTACTGGCAAACAAGAGTTGTTGGAATCAAATAGGCAAGAGGCCAGCTATGTTTCTGAGTGGTACCATCAAAAAATACCCCATGGACTAAAAGAGACTGTGATCTTTTGAAACTTGGGCCCCTAAACTTCCATGGGTAGAAAGCAGACTGAGAATGCATCTCAGCCCCCAATAAGCATGATCTCCAATATTTCTTTCACATGTAACCAAAGAAAATAATAGAAAGGAAGACCTTTCAGAGGGCAGTTAGAGCCTGTGGAAAATAATGAACTTCAGAGCTATTCCGAGGGGGTGGAATCAGGAATTATCAAGGAACATTTCCACCTTTAGGTGACTTCAGACTTTCATAGACCATTGACTGCTGTAGCCCCCATTCTTCCCTCCTCTGATTCAGAATACTTATTTCAGTTATCCTGATCCCGCTCAGCCATTGTATATTGGATGTCTATGGGGTAGAGAATTTATTAATAGGCCTCCAGACCAATGTAAAAACAATCGTGAGTCCCTGGATTTTGAGCCTGATGCCATGACTAGTAGGAGTATCTCCTATGGGGAGTGGGTAAGTGCGGTCTGTATGTGGGAGTTGAGAGAAGTGAATATTTGTGATATTTAATGTCCCTCCCTAGAATCAGGTTATACTATCCCAACCCACTGATGTCAGGCTTATACATGTGACTTTCCTTGGCCAATGAAAGAAGTGAAATAAATAGAGCAATAGCTGAGCTTAATACACATAAAGCATGAGCAAGAAATAAACATTTGGAGTCATTTGTTACTATAACATAACTTGCGCTATGCTGACTGATACAATATATATTCATTAACTAGTTGATGTAACACTTATTAAATAATTACCATATGCCAGGAACCTGAGGTGCCAATATGTTGTCAGAGGAAAGCAAATGTGGTAGAGTGAAAGGGCAACTACTTATACCCGATCTGAGTGTAGAATACCTGCTGAGAGTTCAAGATATGGAACTAGAAAATGCACTTTTATTGCTTATGATTAATCATGTATATTTGTGTGTGATTTGTGTGTGTATATTTTTAAGCTAAGGGGAGTAGAGTGGGGTAAGCAGTACTATGACATATGTAGCATACCTCTTAGACGTGTATTTCCTATCAAAAGTTCAGTTTTTAGACTTCCAGTAAAGCTTCATTGCCTCATAGAAAGAAAGAGAGAGAGAGAGAAAGAAAGAAAGGAGGGAGGGAGGAAGGAAGGAAGGAAAGATGGAAGGAAGGAAGGAAGAAAGGAAGGGAGGGAGGGAGGGAGGGAGGGAGGAAAAGAAAGAAAAAATGAAAAGCATCCTCAGAGCATCAGGGGAGCCCTGGCTGGCTTTGTTGCTTCTATTTTTAGCCTGCCCTGCATCTGTCAGACTGGTTCAGTGCTGAATGCCAGGGGCAAGATAATCTCCCTGGCAGAAACAAGACAGTGCAGTAGGGATGTTTTTTAAAAGTTGCACCTAAAAACTCAGAGAGTATATAATGGAGTAATTTTTACTTTTTAAGGGACTGTGTTGGGAACTCTTAAATATCAAAAGACTTCGAATTGAGGAGATCCCACAAATGCCCTTGATCAAGTGAAATAGGCACAACTAGCCACCTTGCTTTTCTTTCAAAGCATTTTAGTCTGGGCATTGAAGTGCTGATGCTTCACACTCCGTAAAGGTCAGTGCTCACTACATCTTTATTTGGAAAGATTATCTATCATCACAATGTCTTACAGTACAATTTAGTGACAGGGTCAGAAACAAATCCTGAACTGTAGATCAAATAAATATCTTAGAAGGATAAGAGGGATTAACCTTGATTCTTGGGTTCTCATAATCATTACACAGAATTGCTAATTAATTGTGATACCTTCTTCCCAAAAGACACTACTTTGTTGTTTTTTATTGTTTATTAAGAAACCAGATTGATCATCATACAGTTTCCTTCTGGCTGACTAATAGTCCTAGCCTTTCAATTCTCTTTTAATTCACTTTGGTTTTTATTCTATCTGAATCTACAAAAACCCACTAAGTGTTCAGGAAGTTGCTGTCTTTGATGTCTTTGGCCCTGGCTGTGCAGGAAGACTTTGTTTCCCCATTGGACTAACTACCATATCTTTGCTAGATATTTCATAATGTATCAGAATATTATTTTTAATAATTGTGCTAATAATATTATTGTTGTTCCCTTTATCAAGCACATAGTCATTTACGAGCCCTGTGATGAGCATTTCGTAAATACTTATCAGTGTGTTCCTCAGAATACAGTAAATAGATCCTCAAAGCACTCAGTACAAATAGAGATGATTAGGCAAATACATTTCAAAAATGTTCCTTATTATATACCTTGCTTAACTACTTAAACACTCTGAAATTTTTTTGTAGTTTTTTTAAACCATTTTTAAAAAATTGAACTATAGTTAATTTACAATGTTGTGTTAGTTTCAGCTGTGCAGCAAAGTAATTTAGATAGATAGGTAGATATATAGATTCTTTTTCAGATTCTTTTCTATTATAGGTTATTACAAGATATTTAATGTGGTTCCCTGTGCTATACAGTAGGTCCTTGTTGTTTATCTATTTTATATATAGTAGTGTGTATATGTTAATCCCAAACTCCTAATTTATCCCCATGCCCCCCCCATCCCCCTTGGTAACCATAAGTATATTTTCTATGTCTGTAAATCTATTTCTGTTCATTTATAAGTTCATTTATATCATTTTTTAGATTCCACATTTTATATTTCCTAATGTTTTAAACCAGAATTTTCTCAAATTAGTACCTATCAACATTTCACAAAACCAGTGTCTTGTGTACACTTCTTGCAAAGGCAATATTGTGTCAATTATTTTTTATAGAAAACTGGGAAGTTAGACATTATTACCCTCATTTATAGATATATAGTTAATTTCAGAATGATTGGAATTCTTGCTCAGTTGAGCAAGTAATGAAATAACAGGGTTGTACATCAGATACAAGGCTGCCAGATTCCAAGGCCCATGCTCTTAATCACTCTGTTATTACTACTTCAACATTGCTAGTGTTTAAAATAAAACTTATTTTAAAACAAATATTTTCTGACATTTAGCTCTCCCAATCCCCACAAATTGATCGACTTCAAATGTACCACCTGGACTTGAAGGGAGATAAGATTTGCAATGCTCTGTAAGCTCCTTAGCCTGGTGTTTTGCTTCATAGCACTTTTGTGACACTTATCCCTTTTGATGACTCAGTTTAGTGATGTTCTGAAGCAGTCCTATACTGGCTTCTGAGAGTCAATTGTTAAATTTCCAGAAATTTTTTGAGTGAAACAGCCATTATTCAAAATTAAATTACATAAACCTGTAATTAAATGTTATATTGAAAACAAAGGCATTAAATGCTCCCAACTCATCAATTCCTAATTATTTTACAACATTTCACTATTATCTATGCTCTTGAGATTGTAGGGGAGAGAAATTAGCCATCCAAAATATCTCTTTTGTATGTGATTTTGAGCTGAAAACAATTAAGAAACAGAAGACTTAGTAAGTCTTTATTTTTACCTCTCCTTTAGCTGACTAATAGACCTGAAACTAACACAATGTTATAAACCAACTACATCTCAATAAAAAATAAAAATAAAAAATAATTAAAAATCAGATCAAAACAAAAAGAGTTTAGAGAAAGGGTCTGTTCTGGAATAGAACTATCACCAGAGATACTGCAAAGAATGCGGTCCTGATATTGTAGGGGCAACTCTAGGCAACTGTGTTCAAATGCAGGAGGCTAAGAAATCAATGTTGATACTTCTCTGACTTTAAAATTCAATAAAAGTCTTTCTAAAAATTGAATTTAAAAGGATTTAGGGGGCTTCCCTGGTGGCGCAGTGGCTGAGAGTCTGCCTGCCGATGCAGGGGACGCGGGTTCGTGCCCCGGTCCGGGAAGATCCCACATGCCGCGGAGCGGCTAGGCCCGTGAGCCATGGCTGCTGAGCCTGCACATCCGGAGCCTGTGCTCCGCAACGGGAGAGGCCACAACAGTGAGAGGCCCGCGTACTGCAAAAAAAAGAAAAAGCAAAAAGGATTTAGGGCTTCCCTGGTGGCACAGTGGTTAAGAATCCGCCTGCCAATGCAGAGAACACGGGTTCAAGCCCTGGTCTAGGAAGATCCCACATGCAGTGGGGCAACTAAGCCCGAGCGCCGCAACTACTGAGCCTGGGCTCTAGAGCCCGAGAGCCACAACTACTGAAGCCCACATGCCTAGAGCCTGTGCTGCACAACAAGAGAAGCCACCACAGTGAGAAGCTTGCACACCGCAACGAAGAGTAGCCCCCACTCACAGCAACTCGAGAAGGCCCACGCACAGCAACAAAGACCCAAAGCAGCCAAAAATAAATAAATACATTTATTAAAAAAAGGATTTAAAATCTTAAATTCATTTAGATGATATTTGGTACTTGCTGTTTTCTGACATAAGTGCTTGGATGATTGTTTATTTTTATCTCACAACCAAGTCTTTCTTTATTAAATTTGAGATATCCCAGCTGTGAGAGGTGGCACTTGCTCTCAAAGTGCTTCCTTAATCAAATTATCACAGAAAAAGTGTAAAATTGCCACTCTTACAAGTGCTATGATGTGTGGCTTGACTCATAGAGGTCAAGTAAGACTTCTCTAAGGAAGTGGTACTGTGAGGTGTGAAGTATTAGGAGGGAGGAGGGGGGAGGGTGAGCTACCTTTTGGGTAAAGGGAGTGGCATGTGAAAAGGCCCTGTGGTGGGAGGGAGCATGGCAAGTACAGGGAAAGATGCTTTTGAGGATGGAACAAAGAAAGCAAGAAGAAAGGGGCTTCCAGATGAGGCCAGAGAGGTAAGGATGACCCAGATCTACATGTAAGCCATGTTGCTGATTATTGTATTTTACCCTAAAAGCAGTGGGAAACCTTAGGTTGGACATGTCAGTAGGGCTGAGAGGGGAACAATGCAGACTGACCTGAATAAGGTAAGGTTTGCATTCTAAAAGATCAAAGCTAGCTACAGGGTAAAGAAACAATGGGGGAGGATGCAGGTGGATCAGGTTGAGGCAGGTGGATCAGTTAGGAAGCTGTTCCCAGGTAGGTGAGAGAACAGAATACTTTAGAATAGAGAAGTAGTGGTGGAGAAGGAATAAAGTGGATGGGAACATTCAGGAGGCAAATAGCCAGGATTTTATGTAATCTCTACTGAAGCACAAACATTAGTGTTTCTCACAGAAGAATAAAAAGGCCATTGGCCAGGCCTCACTAGGGTGTGTGCAGTAGACTCTTTCTAGCAGTTGGAGGGCATTTGTGCTGATCAGACACTCATTTGACATGTTCTCATGTGGACTGAGAAACACAGGCTTACATGTATCATCTGTGTCCAAGAAACAGAGCAAAGCACATTGGCTCAGACGTGAAGAAGTCAGGCGCCGAGTTTGCCTTTCAGGCTCCCATGGGGAATAACCACTGTGCCAAACGCCGTGCTTTATACCTCCTTCTCTCTGATCTCTCAAGTCTTCTCCTAAGGTGGTTGGTTAAGGCTTTCACCTTTCATATATTTAGATCAGTTTAGTGTTATTTGGATCAAGTAACATCGAAATATATTGGTACTTTAAAACAAACTTAGTGTACAGAAATTAAAAAATAAAGTGTTGAGAACATTAAATTTATTGCTAATATAATTTCTAAGTCCTATATATTGTAACTTAGCTATCTTAAATAATTTTAAGGCAGACACTTTTCTACTTGATTTTTTAAATATTTTTATATTGGGGAATATTTTCAACTAACAAAATTAACATCACCCACTTTCCACATCCATTTTCCCTACACCATACACATCTCTCTCTCTCTCTCTCTCTCTCTCTCTCTCTCTCTCTCTCTCTATCTGTCGTCTGGTTAGAAATACACTTTCTGGTGTTTCTAGCATCTGTGAAAACTCAGAAAAAAATATACATGTATTTACTCAGAGAGCACTAAGAAATGGCAAATTACTCAATTTCAAAGCTTTCAAAAATCAACTGTGCAAAAGAACTCTTTAAGTATCCACTTAAATGACATATAATTCTACAAGAAAAAGAAATATTGATGGCATTTTTAAAAGGTTCACTTAAGTTTCTGTTTTTCCCCACAAAGGAAGTCATCCTCTTTGCTTTTTAATTTTTTGTCAGTTAGAACATGGTGGGAATGTGTACGCTATTGAGCAGGCTGAGAGAAGCTATGACATTGATTCTGTGAAATAATATACTCCAGTGGCTGTTGAATAAAGCTTATTGCTTTTGAAAACCACCATCAAATTATTAAAGCTGTGTGTTTACCTTTCATTAGGTTAATTGTTAATCAAAATCATTGTGTCCTTGTGTCCTATTATTGATACAAGGGTTTCTCTATTTGGTTAGGGAAATCCTTGGGCTGAAATTTATTTTTTTAAGGGGTAAAAGCTACTATGGCTGTAAGCATGAATGTACACTAGATATGTTTGCTCTTCAGATTCAACATATACCTTACATCCTCTATACATAGTGCTCAGTTTAATGTTATACTCTACTGCATAGGAGGGCAAGACACAGCCGTGCTGTAGCTGGGTCACTTAGACCAGTTTTAAGGAAGACTTCATTTGGTAACTAATGGAACAAAAAACAGGAAAGAGAGCTTTAGCTATCTCAGTGAAATCAGAGAATGATACTCCCGATTTTATCCCACTTTTTACAATGAGATGAGAAAGGAAATGGTCAATAAACACTGTATCAGAGGGACTTCCCTGGCAGTCCAGTGGTGAAGACTCCGCTGTTTCGACTGCAGGGGTCACGGGTTTGATCCCTGTTCCGGGAACTACGATCCCACAAGCTGTGCAGTGTGGCCAAACAAAACAAACAAACAAAATTTAAAAAAACACTGTATCAGAAAAAAAATCACAGAAGAATTTTACTTGTAATGCATATTGTCAAAAATTTTATTGCATTCCCCATCCTGATGCCCTTTTACAGATAATCAAGGACATGGCAGCTGTTGGAAAAAGAGAAAGGAAGGAGGAACGTTCGCTATTTTACAGTTATGTAATCGTGTTTTAGAAAGCCAAGTGAAATGAGGTTCCAGGAGGTAAATAGCCACACTTAACTATTAAATGTTTTGTAAGTATTTTCATCTGTTACAAGACTTTTCCTAAGTTAAATCTGATATTGGAAGAAGTAACATTTTGATTACTTAGTGTCATGCCCTCTAATAAGCACTTTGTATGTTTTATTTCATCCTCACAACAAGTTTGTTAGAAGGATGCCATTATTAGCTTCATTTGCAGGTAAAGAATCGAGGTACATAAACCCGGAGTTACAGGGTAAGTTATTGTCAGAGCCCAGATAAAAGGGTGGTAAATGCATGTTCTTAATTTGTTGAACCAGCTGCTTATAAATATGCTGTGAAGTTGTGAAATATATGCAGGTTGTGAAAAAGGTATCATGCAAACTTCAGTGTTTTGTAAAAGAGAAGTGCTCTTCTCAAATATCATATAAATCTATTCCTGCCTGCTTTGTCATATTTATTCATGAGTGTGTCTATCACGTTTTGCTAAATAGGATTACACTGAAGACTAGAAGCCAGGACTTTGTACTTCAAATTATTCTAAAATTCAGTGAAGACATATTCAAAAGAAACAGCATACAAATTAACCCTCTAATTTGCCCCTGTTCTTTCTCAAGGAAAATTAAATTGTCTTCCAAAATCTGGACGAAGGATAACATATAATAGCAGTAACACAGATTTGGTCAGGATAGATAACACTGAATCACAGGTTTAAACAACTAAGCTTTATTCTTAGAAAGCATGACTGTAAGCAACTCAAAATCTGTACTAATAATCCCTGGCTCTCTTTACTAAGAAATATAATTAAAGCCATAAGCTCTTTAAATAGTGGAGTGCTATTTTTCTGTGCCTTGAACTCACAACATGAACTGTATGTTGTGGATACAGTTGTATCCGCATGTGTGTCTTATTTCCCACCCATCCTGTTAACAAATAGCTCCAAATATTTTTGTTTTAAAAAAATCTGTCTATAGCTAAATTCAAACGAACAAATTAAACAAGGTAAAGTCACATACTGAATCCTAACTCTTGATACATCTCCTCATGAAGATAGATTGTTCTCTAATCTGAAAAGGACTGGTTATATGATTTGTTTTATCCTCTTTAGTGAAGTGTAGACAGACCCTGTTGTCACAATCCCACCGTCAGAATGTTGAGTAGTTCTTCTGTTTCCTCTTGTGCTCCTTTGATAAATAATGCCTATCTAATTAAGCTCCTCTAGTCAATACACTAACTTTAGGCAGAATTTTGAGAGATTTTAAAACGTCTCACGGTACAGCTCACTCACCTACCAGTGAAGTGTACAAAGACATGCACTCACTGTACTTTAAGAGCATGTGGTTTTCATAGCATCCTGGCGAGAAACATATAGTCTGGAGTACCACTTCCTGAATGTGAATCCTGTGACCACCTTTGTAAACTTGGGCAAGCCATTTAAATTCTTTGAGTCTCAGTTTTCTCATATTTAAAACTGAAAAAACAGTAACTATGATGATTTTCACTAATATGTTCTAAGCAGTTCAAATGTGCCAGGCACTGTTTTAATCACTTTACATATGTTAACTCACTTAGTCCTCACCACAGCCCTAGGAAATAGGTATTATTATTATTATTATTTCCCCCATTTTATTTATTTTTATTTATTTATTTATTTTTGCGGTATGCGCGCCTCTCACTGCTGTGGCCTCTCCCGTTGCGGAGCACAGGCTCCGGACGCGCAGGCTCAGCGGCCATGGCTCACGGGCCCAGCCGCTCCATGGCATGTGGGATTTTCCCGGACCGGGGCACGAACCCGTGTCCCCCGCATCGGCAGGCGGACGCTCAACCACTGCGCCACCAGGGAAGCCCTATTTCTCCCATTTTAGATAAAGAAATAGAGGCACAAAGATTTACTCAGGGTTATACCAGATAACTGTCTCATCTTTATTTCAAATGTTGATATTTTCTTCACCATGGATTTATTTGTGTTACTTCTGATTTTTTAAAATATTGCATTAAGATATTATTTACCTTGATAATTGAACTTTTTGTTGTCCCCTTAATTTTGTACCTGAAGTGAGTGCCTTCTTGCCTTACCCTGGTCCATGGCCTTGAATTACATATCTCTGAGTCTTTGTAGGCTTTAGATGATGCCTGTAAAATACTTTGCTTTGCCAGTAGCTTGTTAAGTGATAGCTGTCATTATTATTATTCTTTCATGTAAATGAGGAAAAAAGAAGATCTAAGTAACTTTTATAAATAATCATATAATGGCACATAATGAAGAAGAATTTAGAGGTCTTACCTCTCTCTTCACATAATAGCATATAACTTAAAGAGTCTGCTTTTATCACTACAGTTACCAAAATTTGTATAATGCTTTCTCCTTTTACAAAACACTTTAATGTATAATATATTAAATATGTGGTATATAAGTAAATATATGTAAATACATAATATATTTGTATGCATATAAATATGTATATAGTTTGTGCTTTATATGAAGAAGATTAGGTAGATAAGGAAAGTAATTTTACCTTCTTTTTAATATACAAGGACTCAGTGGGATTAAGTGGTTTGCTCAAAGGACACAGCTAACAAATCATGAAAAGCTTTACATTGTCTTTTGCACCCATTTAAGGGAAACTCTTAGTAACTGCAGGAGCCAGACACTTTCCTGCCTCAAAATCTATACAATGTCAGTTTAACACAACTTCTACCCATTCCACTTTCTCTTCTTCTGCAGAAAAAGTGATGAAGGGGATAGAATGCACAGGGGAAGTGCTACAAATTACTGAATCCCACAAATCCTTTCTTTTCTCCCTAAAGGAGCCATAACTGCTGCTCCTGTGGGGGCCAGGCTAGGATGAGGACCAGTGGAGGTGATGGTTGTACTTAGCAATGAAATAAAGAATAAAAAATTTTTTTTTCTTCTATGTTGCTTTTACATTTTCAAAGTTCTCTGTCAGAAACTGCATTAGTTTTGTAACTTCATTTGGGAAATGGTAAAAAAAAAAAAATGTTTGAGTCTTTAATCTGAGTGTCTTTAAACCCTGTTACCCTTTATTCATATGCCTAAAAAACTTGGGGAAATGATTGTTGTAATTTTATTTCCTCAAATACTTTAATTTTAAGGAGTTTTCTTTTCAGCCTGGGCTTTATGTTTAATCTGATCTTGTCCTTTCTCATTTCAGATTTTGATTATAGGTCCCTAAATATGGAAGGCAATTAATCACAGTACAAAAGGTAATGCCCTTAATTTTTCAGAAACAATACCTAGTCTTATGACTTCTGAAATCAGCTGTTCACACTTTGCTTTTATAGGGAAAGGGCAGTTTTTGTGCCCCTTTACAAGAAAAATGGAAACAGCAAAGATACAATGTATAGCATCAATAAAATAGTCATGGAGAAAAGTGTTTTTTCTTAAGCTTTCATCTATGGATTCCCTCTTTTTTATTATTCTAATACTATGAGATAATCCCTACCACTCAAGTATTTTAAATTCTGATTTTTTTTCTTTCATTATTTTTTATTGGTGTTTCTCACTTTGAAGTCAAAACACCAAGCTCATAAAATAGGGAGGAATTATAATTAACAACCATGGAAAAGTCAATGAACACTTGGTATAGGATAAGTTCATTAAATTGACTAGTTTTCATAATTTAATATTCATTATTGAGCACTTCTTCGATCAAAAGTATCACCTAGTGGCTAACAGAGTGGACACTGGAGATAGCTTGCTTGGCTTTGCATCGGGCAAGCTCTGTGACAGCAGGCAAGTTCTTTAATCTTGCTAAACCTTAATTTTGTCCTTCATAAAATGGGACAAATAATAATATATATCTCATAGGATCTCTTTGAGGATTAAGGTAGTTAATTTATTAAAGAACATAGAACAATGCCTAGCACATAGTAAGTACTCTGTAAATGTTAGCTATTATGATGATGGTCAGAACTGAATACAATGCCTTATGGTGTAGTGGTTCAGAATGAGCCCCCCCAAGAAAAGAATTCTGTCACTTTTGCATGAGGATTATTTTGAGATAAGGGCAATTGAGACCCTGTAGTTTCAAGAGAAATTACCATCCCTCCTTTATGTACCTAGAGAAATTTAAATTGGGTATTTTTCCCAGAAAAAGAGTTATCACTGGAGGTAAATTTTACCTAAGTGGCTGAATCTTTAAGGCAGGGCACACATCTAATTACCAAACATCTACTCTTCTTGTCATCCTGTGAATGACCCTCCTGTCCTTGGATGATCCAAGCCCATATCGCATTCCTTAGCTCAGGATGGCATATACACCTCATTTTACCCTTATGTTTCTGAACCTCTCATACATGTGGGGTTCCTGTATGTGCAAAAACTAAATTTGATTTACTCCTGTTAATCTGTCTCATGTCAATTTAATACTTAGACCAGCTAGAAAAAACAAGTAGAGGAAAGTTTTCTTCTTCTCCAACACTAGTTATTATAAGGAAGCTGTAAGATAGCTATTAGCTCCAATTTTGTACATAAAGATTACTCATACTCTGTGAAGGTTGACTGGCTGTAGTATGAAATAATAAGGAAGGTTGTGACTTAGGTTATGGTATGGCCATCTACCATATTCCCTAAGCAGTCAACCAGTAATTATCTCATTCAGTCATTCATCTACACGTACTTCCTTCAGTATGTCTTTATCACTATGAAAACACTGAAGAAATAACATTTTACAGACACAAACACACACAAACATTGAAGAGAATTCTCAAGTCCTTTGGAAAGACTGAGCTTGGGCAAGTCAGATAAAGCTTGAGATAAGCATTTTGTGAAGTGTAGGACTTGGATTTTGGAAGAAATGGAAAGCCTCTACAGGCAGAGAAATAGCACTCATAAGGCAAGGTGAGGGGATCATATTACTATATTGCTAGTTTAATATGTGTCTTCATCAGACTTCATGAGAACAGAGACCACTCCCATCTTGCTAAACATGATGTATTTGGTGATAAGCATCATGGTGATAAGCACAGCAGGTATTTAATAAATATTTATTAAATGAATGAATGAGAATGAGCAGTGCATTTAGGGTACAGACCAGTAATAGGACAGGCAGAAAAGTCCCTTTTGTAAGTTGATCCCTGGACAGAATGGAGGAGAGCTAGGAAAAGGAACTGTAATTCCAGTTAGAAAACTTACCTAATAGCTGTTTTATCCTTATGTTTAACAACATGATTTACTTTCAGTTGCTTCAAGTCTTATAATATATATTTTTTTTTTTTGTGGTACGCGGGCCTCTCACTGTTGTGGCCTCTCCCGTTGCGGAGCACAGGCTCTGGGCACGCAGGCTCAGAGGCCATGGTTCACGGGCCCAGCTGCTCTGCAACATGTGGGATCCTCCTGGACCGGGGCACGAACCCGTGTCCCCTGCATTGGTAGGCGGGCTCTCAACCACTGCGCCACCAGGGAAGCCCTAAGTATTATAATTTATATCACAATTTCTCTTATGTCTCCCCTTCCCCTGAACATTCAAAGAAATAAAATTTGAAGTCAATAGAGTGAGTTCCCTACCCAATATAGCCAGAGTTGATTTCCTATTACATAAAGAATATAACACTTTGGAAAACATTTTACATTTTTATGGGTTTTTTAAATTTAGTTTTTATTTCTATTAAAATTTTACATACACACACACAAACACACACAGAGTCAATTTTTTAACCTGCATTTTTTTCCCACAAGCTGTGAAAAAATGGAGCACTTTCTTGAAGGTAATCAACTTCACTGCAATTTCTTTTGCTATCCAAAAGCAACCATTTTCAACTTTTTAAGTTAATTATTTGGAGATTTACCACCACTTCTCTTAATAAATGCTGACAAGCTTTCTTCTTAATTTTTCATATTGGTTCATTACTTATGGACTCTCCCCTATGAAATATAAGGATTGGCTCTTGTTCATTCCCTCCACACTCCTTTCCACAACACTTGCCCTGTTCCCAAGCACTGAATATCATCAAACATTTGAGTATTTCAAACAGAAGACTTTTCTAGAGCTTTCTGACCTGCTCCAGTTTGGAATGGAGTTGTGTGGGATCAGTGATAGCTATCATTTTGGAATCTCCCTTCACTATAATCCTGGAAATTCCCTTTGCCTCTCTTAGATCCCTTGATTCCTGAATTCCATGTCTACCTCTTCCTGGGTTCATTTCCTCTTTTGATGAAATACATCTTCTAGTAGATTCTTTATAAGTGGTATATAGAATGTAAATTATTGATATACTGCATATCTGGGAATATCTTAACATTCACACATAATTAATAGTTTGGCTTAAAATAGTTAGAAGTATATATTTTTCAGAATATTGAAGATATTGTTCTACTGTCTTGAATTTTCCAATGTAGTTTTAGAGGTACTCTTTGTCATTCTTCAAAGGAATTCTTTACCCTTTACTCTTTAAT
>RJWK010046444.1:0-17639 GCA_004363435.1 Platanista minor | reverse complement strand
CTTCGCTTTTGGTGAAAATTCAGAAAACTTGATACAGTGCTGCTCACTCTCTCTCTCATCTCTATTTCTATCTCTAGCTCTATCTTTCCTAGCATACTATCCAGGGTATAGGAATATCTTTCAACATTCAACGTCAGTTGGTAGCTCAAGCAAGAAATCGTGACATTTTCTGCTTAAATAACTATTAGTCAATTAGTATATACTGGTAAATATATACTTTAAAGCTATAAATGTAGATATAGATACAACTATAATGGATTATAGACTCACCATGACTGAGATAGTTGAACACATACTTCCTAAAATTTCAAATATGTTTCTTAGTGGAAAAGCTCCAAATGACTGTCTGTGTCTCTGAGACGAGTCCAAGCATATCCAGACAAATGAAAACATTAAGATGGACAATAACAATACTATTATTTTGATAATGCTACCATATAGTTTTGATGGCCTTTTTGGAACTAAAAGAATTGTCATAAATGTCATCTAAATTTTTGCTGCAATTATTAGCTAACTTTCAGAGATTTATAT
The DNA here is from genome assembly GCA_004363435.1 of Platanista minor. Lineage (NCBI taxonomy): Eukaryota > Metazoa > Chordata > Mammalia > Artiodactyla > Platanistidae > Platanista > Platanista minor. Next base: position 17,108 of record RJWK010046444.1, on the reverse strand, counting down.
TACTGCTACATATTTTAAATATGTAAATATCAAAGAATTTCCCAAGCTCACAAAGTAAGCAAAGAATCCTCCCTAGTCTTTTTATCTCTAAAGTCTTCTAGGAGACTACATTAATGTAACATTTACTCTCAAAAGTTAAACATCACCTGAGTCACAGAAGAGACTATACAATGCCTATGCAGCAAGAATTGAGCTAACGTGTTAGTGATCCATTAGAGCCATAATCATTGGCTTTCACATATTTGACATATTTCTCAAAAAAAATAATAAAATTCCAGACAAGTAAACAATAAGTTTGAAAACGTAAAAGAGAGGTTAAGGTATAGAGGACAGAGACAGTGTTATAGACTGCACGTTTGTGTCCCTCCAAAATTCATGTTGAAACCCTAACCCCCCTGTGATGGTATTTGGAGGTGGGACCTTTGGGAGGTGATTAGGTTTAGACAAAGTCATGAGCCTGGCGTCCTCATGATGGGATTAGTGCCCTTAGAAAAGGAGACCAGAGAGCTAGCTCTCTCGCTCTGCTTTCTCCATCATGTAAGGAAAAGAAGGCAGCTGTCTACAAGCCACAAAGAGGGCTCTCACCAAACACAAAATTGTCTGGCACCTTGATCTTGGACTTGCCAGATTTCAGAACTGTGAGAAATATTTGTTGTTTAAGCCAACAGGTCTATGGTATTCTATTACAGCAGCCCAAACTGACTAATACAGACAGCTAGGCTTAATGTATACCTAACCTGATTTCCAAAGAAAGAGGCCCCAAAATATGAAAAGAGACAATATTCAAAGAGATCCTGGTTGTGAAATAAGAAGCACAAAAAAAGGAGAAAAAAAAAAAAACCTATGTAGTACTAATAAATCAGAGACTAAGGGTAAATAGTGGTCAACCCAGAATTGTATATGCCATAAACTTATATTCATGACTAAGTATGAAATAAAGACAGTTTAGACAAAATTCCCTATGGACCTAAATCAAGAAAAAGGAGAATGATCCCAGAATGGAATTCTGAGATGTGAGAAGAAATAATGAGCATAATAAATATGTTCCTGGATCTAAAAATAAATGAATGAATAAATGAGTGAATAAACAAAACTTATTGTATAAAAATAACAGTGACTAATTTGAGTCATTAAAAGGATAACAGTGCAATTTTTAGGTTACAAAGCAAAATAATAGAAGTAGAATGTATAACCTCCAAACTACTAAAAGGATCAAATGGGATGAAGAAAAATAGAGAAAAAAATCATCCAAAAGAAATACAGATAAAACAAGACAAACAGAAAACACAAAATTAGTAGCAGAATTGAATCCAAATACATGAATAATAACTGTGCTAAATTCCTCAGTTTTTAGAATAGTTAAGGAAATTAAAGATAATGTTATACTGTTGACAAGAGATGTCTGTAAAATGAAAAGCCACAGAAATGAGACTGGAAAAGATTGGAGAAAAATTATACCAGGAAAATCTACCCCAAAGACTGCTATTGTTGCAGACACACAGGTGTGAAGGTAAAATAGCGTGATCGAATTAGAAAGGATCACCACGCACTGACAAAGAGTTCAATTTACCATGAAGATACATAAATTCTAAAGTTGCATTACCTAATAGCTTTCAGAAAAAGCTAAAGAAAAATCCACATGGAAGTAGCAGGCAAATCCTCAATCAATATCAGACATTAAAATACCTCTCTCAGTAATTGAGAGATCAAATATACTAAAAATAAAGCAGAATTAATAAACTTGCTTTTATGGATATATAAGACACTGAACCCAATAAATTAAAATCTCATTTTTTAACTGCACATGAAACATTTCAAAAAGCGTCTAAGTGTGTGGTATTAATGCATGTCTAACAAACTGCTAATGATTGATATGTACATATATATAATATATATATATTATTATACATATATTTTCTAACTGCAAGCAATTAATTTATAAACCAATACCCATAAATAACTAATTAACACAACCATATTATTAAAATAATGAGTATTTATCAATAACAATAATGAGTATTTATCAAGGGTGTCAGATGCAAAATCAGTACATCAAGTTGAATTGCATTTCAATATGCCAGTTTGAAAGAAATCAGAACATAAAATTTTAAAAAGAATATAACTTATAACAGCAAAAGGTAAGATATATAGGAATAAACCTTTCTGGAGAAAATTATAAAAGTTAATTAAAAGACACTTAAAAAGACCTAAATAAACTAGAAAGAAGTAACATTTCGATAGATAAAAAGACTGGATATAATTAAAAATGTCCATTCCTTTAATGTATAGAAACACAGCAAGCTTATTTTTTATACCACCAGGGTATTCTGTGGACCTTGATAAGCTAAAATGTATAGGAAAAAAATTAAATAAATGAAATGAATAGGAGAGAGCAAAGACTCAAAAATATTCCTAAAGCAGAACTAAGAGCCTTGCTCAGTCAGGAAACATGATTTATTACAAAGCTGTAGTGATTAAGACACTGTTGTATTGGTATAATGTTGGACAAATAAAACAACAGAAGAGAATAAAGAGCCCAGCAACTGATCTATATATATTAGGGAACACGAAAATATTGCCAGCGCCAAACATTAGAGATAGGGTAGATTATTGAAAAAGAAAAATGGTGCTAAGCCAATTTATTATTTATATGAGAAAAAAATAATACCAGATCACAACTTTCTGTCACATAAAAGCATATTATGGAGAAGAGTACAGAGGTTCCTTAAAACTAAGGACAGAACTACCATACGACCCAGCAATCTCACTACTGGGCATATACCCTGAGAAAACCATAATACAAAAAGAGTCATGTACCACAATGTTCATTGCAGCACTATTTACAATAGCCAGGACAAGGAAGCAACCTAAGTGTCCATCGACAGATGAATGGATAAAGAAGATGTGGCACATATATATAATGTAATATTACTCAGCCATAAAAAGAAATGAAATTGAGTTATTTGTAGTGAGGTGGATGGACCTAGAGTCTGTCATATAGAGTGAAGTCAGTCAGAAAGAGGAAAACAAATACCATATGCTAACGCACATATGTGGAATCTAAAAAACAAACAAAAAAAAGGTGAATAACCTAGGGGCAGGACAGGAATAAAGACGCAGACGTAGAGAATGGACTTGCGGACACAGCGAGTGGGAAGGGTAAGCTAGGACGAAGTGAGAGAGTAGCACTGACACATATACACTACCAAATGTTAAGTAGATAGCTAGTGGGAAGCAGCCTCATCGCACAGGGAGATCAGCTCGGTGCTTTGTGTCCACCTAGAGGGGTGGGATAGGGAGGGTGGGAGGGAGGGGATATGGGGATATATGTATACATATAGCTGATTCACTTTGTTATACAGCAGAAACTAACACAACATTGTAAAGCAATTGTACTCCAATAAAGATGTTAAAAAAAATTAAAATAACTTATTAAAAAAAAAGCATATTACAGAGCTTCAGAACCAACAAGATTTCGTTATTTTAAAGGCAAGATCTTAAACTTTACAAGGAAATATAAGAGAATATATTCATACCTCTGGGCAACAGAGAATTTTTAAAACAAGACTCAAATAAGATCTAAGGAAAGATTAGTAAATCCAGTTAACTGAAATGAAAATCTGCTCATCAAAAAGTACTGTCAGTAAGTTAAAAGGCAAACTGCAAGCTGGGAGACTATATTTGTATTCATATAAGCAACAAACAATTAGCATTTCAAATATATAAAAACTCCTTTAATCAATAAGACGTAAGTCCAACAATCCAACTGAAACATACCCAAAATACATGAACAGATAATTTGCAGAAAAGAAAACATAAATTTCCAATAAATAAAATGATTATCTGCTCTTTAGTAATCAGAAGTAAATCAAAAGCAAAATTCAGTATTATTTCAGCACCACCAGATTCACAAAAATTTAATTCTGACAATTCCAAGTATTGTCAAGGGTGTAGAGAATTGAGAACTCCTACATATTGATGACAGAAGTATAAACTGCTACCACTTTTGAAAGCAATTTGTTGGTATGTAGTAAATGTGCACTTGGATGTGCCCTATATTCTAGCAACGTCATAGTAAAGCAGGGCTTCTAGCATTTTTCAAGTCTATAGAAAAAGAAAATATTTCCATAGCATACTAGGGTAATGAACAAGGCTGTCTGCAGCCCCAGGACTGAAGGAACCAATAACCCTGCACATCTATAACCCAACTACTAGTTGGGAATACTGCCCTAAGGAGGACCTTGCAATTTGCATCTAGAGACTTGTATGTTTAGAATGGTCATGGCAGCATTTGTTTTAGTAGAAATATAAAAATTAAACTAATGTACATATCAATTGGTAGTAGAATGAACAAATAAATTATAGTATATTTATACAACACAATAAATATGATACAAGTGTCAACAAAGTTGAATGTCAAGGGCATAATATTGAGTAAAGAATCAAGTCACCAAAAATGTGTGCCATATGATTACGAAAACCAAAATCAAAACTAAAGCATGATTTTAGCACAACGTACATTTGTATTGTTATGGGTTGAAATGCATCCCCCCAAAGTTTCTATGTTAAAGTCATAACCCCCAGTACTTCAGATTGTGACCTAACTGGAAATAGAGTCACTGCAGATGTAATTAGTTAAGACAAGGTCATACTAGAGCAGAGTGGGTCCCTAATCCCACATGGCTGGTATATTTATAAAAAGAGAAAATTTGGAAGCAGTCACACCTAGAAAGAGAAAGTTGTGTGAACATGAAAGGAGAGATAGGGTGATGCATCTACAAGCCCTAGAATACCAAAGATTCCAGCAAACCCCCAGAAGCTGGGGAGAGCCATGGAACACATTCTTCCTTGCAGCCCTTGGAAGGAATCAACTCTGCTGGCACCTGGATCTTAGACTCCTAGGCTCCAGAACTTTGAGATAATAAATTTCTGTTGTTTCAGCCAACCAGTTTGTAGTACTTTGTTACAGAATAATATATATAATTATTATATATAATACATAATTACATATCTTGTATTATATAAATATGCATGTTTAATATATGTATACATAATAAACATATCACATATAATATATATTATATAGCTAATATCTAATATAGTAATATTATCTACCTTATAATAAATAATACACACAATTTTAAATATATCATATGTAAACATGTAATTAAATACATAATTTTAATATATAATTTTAAATCTCTGATATATTTGATGACAGAGTTTTTTTCATCCAATGTACTTCAGAACCTTATTATGAGTAACAAGTTATTCATAACTGATTTTAAAAGACTAGTGATGTTACAGGAAATTTTGCTCTACACCACAAGAGAAAAAGTTGAAAAGTAATATATAGATGTCTGTGTAATTGAGATAATTATATCTAACTCAAAGGATTGTTTGAAGATTAAATCAGTTAATGTAAGTAAAATACTCAGAAAATTGCCTGAAGGTCATGATGCCTGTAATGATTATTAGAACAAAAACACAAAATATATTTTTATCTAACCCAAAAAATTCACTACCGATTTCATATCATATAGTATATAATTCACATTAAAATCTACCCAATTGTGAAAGGATGTCCTTTGAGCCTTTTTGTTTTTTTCACAGGGCAAGAGTTTGAAGACCCTTGAATGCCACAATAGCCTTTCAGTACTTCTTTGTCTCTGACACGAAAAGGTGTTTCAAGCTCACCTTCTACCTTCCATATGCTATATCTGGAATCAGTTATTGCTCCATGAAGTTCTGGCTTCTTTTCCTAGGAAAAGTAGTTAGAAACCAAGATAGGGGCACTAAATTGGCCTATTGCTGCTGGAATGCTGTAACTTTGGGGTCCTTTATGTGGACAGAGCTATAAAAATATTTTTTTTAAGTCCTGATTGAGTTCCATTCCCAGCCATCCTGAAGTAGTTAGTATTGGACGTAACCCTTTACCTTAAACAACTGTAAAACTGGACAAAATATATGATATAACTGCTTTTAAGCTTTGGACAACAAACAGCATCCATCTGTGATTCCATGAGACAAGGCAAAAGCCTGAAGTGAGCTTTCTGCCCAAGGGAACTTTCCTAATGCAGACCGCAGAACTTTTCTGGCCAGAGGAAGCGAAGTGTAGTGCCTGCCAAAGAGAATGCCTAAATCTTCATATAATATAATGAAACTCTACTGAGTAAAAATGAATGAACTTTGATAAGAAGCGAAAAATAAAAGAACGTATATCCAGGACTCCAATCATATGAAGATCTAGAGCAGGCAACACTAATCTACGGTTAAATAAATGAGAAACAAACTATATCATATGCTACATTTCCATATGTACTAAAGTTCATTTCTAAACTCTCCATTCTGTTCCACTGGTTCCTGTGCCCATAAGACTGTACTTGCAATCACCTTATAGACAGCTTTAAACTCGGGTAGAAGTATTTGTCTCCTAAACCACCACTGCTCTTCTTTTTCAATATTTTCCTAGCTCTTCTTGATGTTTATATCCCCATATAAACTGTAGAATCAACTTCTCCAGTTCAATAAAAAGTTATTGGCATTTTATTGATACCTTATATTTATACATTAATCTGGAAAGACTGACACCTTTATGATAAAAAAAAGATGTATCTCTATATTCAAATCCATTTATGTGCTTTCTAGAAGTGTTTTAATATGTTCCTCATATAGATTTTCGCATATGTATTCTCAAGCATTTTATTTTCTTTTTTGCTATTATAAATTGTTTTTCCTATTACATCTTCTAAGGAGTTATTGTTTGTATATAAGAAGACTATAGAATTTGTGTATTCATGATAGCATCTTGCTAACTTACTGATTTCTTTTTTTAAATTATAAATTCTCTTAGAATCTTGACACATTCAGTCATATCATCTCAAATAAAGATGCTTTATCTTCTTTTCTTCCACTTCTTATATTTTTAACAATTTTATCTTACCTGATTTCTTTGTTGGATACTACTAATACAGTGGTTCTCAACTGAGTGTAATTTTGTATCCCAAGGGATATCTGGAATTATCTGGAGACATTTTCAGTTGAGAAATGCTATTCTAACACAGTATAGTATTAAACAGTAGTGAAAATACCGAATGTCCTTATCTTGTTCCTGACTCCATGGGAATGCCTCTTGTGCTTCTCAATTAAGTAGAAATTCTGATCTCATTGCTGTTCCTGCTACTTTTGAAAGTTTTTTTTTTTTTTCCTTTTCTCTGGAACAAGATAAGTGCCATCGGGATTATCTGAAAATAGAAAGTTTAGTAGAATTGCCCCGTGAAACTCTCTGGATCCATGTGAAGTAAATGTTATTTTCCCTTAGACATGCTATCTCTGGGAAGGAGAACTGTAGGGGAACAACTGGGAGCAACTTATGATTTTCAACATTTAAAAACATAATTTTAGTTTAAAGAAATGTGACCTGGAGTTTTCTTGGCCCATTAATTCAAGAATATGTGTGTGTATGTGTTTATACATGTATATATGCAAATATATGTATGTCATTTAACTCTTTACAGAACTAGTGTGACCAGTGTATGCACTGGTACATAGATATGTGTCTTCTGTGATTCATGAGTGCTAGCTAGGTGAGTTTCCTCCTTTAGGATACTGCACAACTAACCTGTTCATTTATGCCTAAAATGTAATCCAGGAAACTCAAGTGTCTCTAGTATTTTCCCATCAGTGGACTACCCCTTTACAATCACCAAACATAGCCAGATTCATTATCCAGTTTGACTAGAAGAAGTCTGATCTTTTCACCAAGCATTTCTGAGAATCCTCTAGATGTCTATCTATATCAAACTATTTTTCTAAAGATGACACATATTTTTTTAATTTATTTTTATTTTTATTTTTTTTGCGGTACGTGGGCCTCTCGCTGTTTGTGGCCTCTCCCGTTGCGGAGCACAGGCTCCGGACGCGCAGGCTCAGCGGCCATGGCTCACGGGCCCAGCCGCTCCGCGGCATGTGGGATCTTCCCGGACCAGGGCACGAACCCGTGTCCCCCTGCATCGGCAGGCAGACTCTCAACCACTGCGCCACCAGGGAAGCCCGACACATATTTTTAAAGGTAAAAAATTTTAAACTCCATGAGTCTATTCCAGCTATTATTAATGTAACAACCATTGTAAGCCATTGCTATTAAAACATTTAAAAACCTCGAATTAATTTCATCTGAATTTTGTATATTACAATGAATATTGATAGGATGAAGTCATGGGATATCCAAAATGTCTGCTAAGTTATCAAAGAAAGATTTAATTGTGCTTAAAAGAGTTTATGTTTTAAAACATTTTTATATTAACTGTTTTAACTGTTGGACATGGCAAGTTATATATGAGAACTCCACACAGAACGAATGAGTATCCTATTTTTAAACCGGGCTGTATAGCTAAGTGTTTTCATCAGTTTTTTAAAGCATGATATGTACTTTGCAATAAATATTTTCAATGATTTTTCAGTAGTCATGTACTGCAGAAGTTAGTAGAGAATATTGATGTGCAACAACAATATGAATGCATAATAGATGTTATTCTGTCTTATTTTTGAACTTCTTTCTTTGGCAGTTATTTGCCATATCTTCATAAAGATGCAATAGCATGAGCCCAGAAAAAATCTCCATCTACATTTCATGTATTATTCATATTAATTTAAAAAGCAACTACCTTTCAAAGGTTTAGCTCCAGAGAACAAAATTTTATGGTCACCTTTAAATTACAGTAACATGGCCAGGAGCTAAGGACTTTAGTTGTATTAAACACAACCTAAAGCAAATTCAAATCGATGTTTGATAAATGTCTCGTCTTCTCAGTAAAAGCCTTTTCTAAATCTCTTATGATATCCTAGAATGCAGACGGGTTACTAGGCCTGAATTCAAAATGGATAAAGGGTTGCCAATGTCCTTTTATAATTCTCCTCTGAACACCCAAAAAAGGGAAAAAATCCTAACCCAGTAAGTTTTAAGTGACCAAAATATATAACAAATCACTAAACTGCAACTATTTAACTTACTTTGAGAGAGACTATTTTGAAAAGTGTACCATATAAAATCATGTTTTAAGGAATTTTCCTCACCTTAAATGGCATGTGAACATTGAATTGGTAATATTTCATTTGGTTGCATCCTGTTTTGCTAAAGCAAATAGCTAGCTGGAGGTTTAAACATATGCTGTGCACGTACGTTAGAGTCACTGAATGAATACTTGCTTATTAATGAATGAAGACATTTTGGGGTGTGATGTTTGGTTATGAGTTTAAAAACTGGCACTAATATATCATTTATGACTCTTGATTGCAGATGATAGAAAACTTTGGCAAAGGAGAAGCCTTAAGCCAAAGAACAGGGCTAGCTTTAAGAGGCTTGATTTGGTTTCAAACAATTTTTTTTTCAAACAATATTTTTGATAACGTTTCTACTTCTGTGTGTTCTGGGCTTTTTTTTTTTTCTTTTTCTTTTGCTATTTTTCTTTCTTCCTCTTTTTTTTTTTCTTTTCCTTTCTTTTGTTGCTTTTTTTTTGGTGCTGGCCCCATTCTGACAAAGGCTTTGCCTCATGCTGCCAAGATGTCAGAAGGGACAACCCTTCACTTTTGTTGGATTTTATTCGTCAGAAGTGAGTCGGTGGGTCCAAATGCACACAAGCTGAGGGTATTACACAGAGACATAACAGAAAGCAGAAGACTTTGGGAGCCCTTAAAGAAGCTAGGCAGCCACGAAATCACAATAACCCAGAACAAACAGGGCAGGCAGCAAGCTCTCTGAACTGGCAGGTGTATCTAAAGAAGGCGAGGGGTGCCTGTTTTGAATTTGCTTTAGGTTGTGCTTAATACAACTAAAGTCCTTAGCTCCTGGCTATGTTAATATAATTTAAAGGTGACCATAAAATTTTGTTCTCCTTTTTACTTAAGTGTTGAAAGAAAGAAAAAGGAAAGAAATCTTAAAAAAAAGAGGAAAATATCTTTAAATTCCTTAATTGTATCTGTTCTGGCAAGCCAGTGATCACTTCCATATGGAATACTGGTGATTTTCTTCTTTTCATGTACTTGTACTTTCTAAATGCTACATAATGTGTATGTCTTATGTCTACTTATACTTTCAGAAAAAATACATAAAACCTTGAAAGTAATATTTAGAGTTCAAAAAATTTTTACTTTGTGTCTCAGACTCTGGGAGGCGCTAATTTATCTTTAGTAGTTCTGCTGTTTTATTTTATAGACTGTTCCATCTTTCATTGTTTTCAGATGGTTTAAGAGTACTGTACCACCTGTGGGTGAGAGGGCTTATTATTCCATAACCTCCTCGACTATGGGAATATTAATATGTTAACAAAATACTTTTTACAAAATACTAAGAGATTTTAAAAAAACATACTACAGTGAGGGTGAGAAGCGTTCAGCAGTAGCAGCTGAAACATCTTTGCTAGGGATGGAACTGGGGGAATAGGTTTGGTAGATATCACCGTAAGTGCCCTGGCATAGAACAAATGGGAGAACTGATTTCACCTCTACATCTAAGAAAAACTTTTAGGGTTCTTTGGTCTTGATTTTTTTCCCAATAGTGCTTAGTAGCATTTCTTGTAACTACAGCACTCAACAGCACTCCAAAAAATAACACATACCTGGAAGCATCAGTTTAGACATGCAGCATCATTGAGCATCACACATTACATTTTGAGAACATATATCTGGACAAAGTTTAGTATAAGAAGCTGCTGGATCAGTGTAGACAGCTGGGACCAGCACATTGTAAGAATCAAAAAAAAACATCCTGCCCGGATGACATCTATTTTCTTAGTTATGCTGGTTAAGGAATTAGCTTTCAGCAAGGAAAAATTAATAGTCATCAAGTAATTAATAATTAATTGTTACATAATTAGCCTTCTCTATATGCATATATGAGCAATGTGCTATACTTTTCTGTATGTTTTTACATTCAATGCCTACAAGACACTTTTTCATCCCTGTGTAAGGAAACTGAGACCCAGAGTGTTTAAAGTTCCCTATGGTCACAGGTAGTAAATTGGAATTTGGGGTAATAGATTTCTCTCCTTCTTTCTCCCTCTCTTTCATCATTGTAGGCAGTAAAGCAAAATATTAAGAGCATGAACTCTGGACTCACAATGCAGGGGTCTCAATTTTTTTCCAGTATTTGTTATCTTTATAAATCTGGGCAATATACTTAAACATACTTAACTCTCTATGGTTTGGTGTCCTCACCTACGAAATGCAGATAATAACAGGACCTTTTGTATTGATTATACTAAAGGCAAAACAAGACAGTACTAATGAATACAGAACACTAGTATTTACTAAATAAGTAATAAAATACAAGCTTATTTTAGGATATTATACTAAGGGCATTTATTTTTCTCATTTAAAAATTACAAAAACACTTCAAGGCAGGTGTAATTATTATGAACATTTTAGAGATGAAAAAAAAGAGAGAGAGATCATGCAAATAGACCAAGATTGTACCACTGGCAAGTGGTTAGCCAGGATTTAAACCCATACAGACTAAGTCATAATCCTCTATACTAACCACTGAGTTCCATCTGCCTGAGGTCAAAAGCCCTATTCTTTTTTTTTTTAAGCCCTATTCTTTTCACCCTATTCCATTGCCTTGTATTGGTATACTGCTTTCACTTGCCCAAGTATTCCATTATGTGTCTCACTTAATTTTTAAGATGTTTTATTAATTATTATATTTTCCCACATCTTACAGATACGTTGAGACTCAGTTAACTTAAATACTTTCCCTGTTAACCTACTTCAAAAGTGGCAGAATCGAAGTCTTCTGACCCTACAAAATGACATCCCTGGCCTCACAGTCTCATGTTCAAACGTCTGCTGAGGCTTCATCTGCTTCCTAACAGGAAAAACTCCTGGCTTCTTCAAAGGGAATCAGCCTGAGTGGGAAATAGATCGGAAGAGACAGACTGACATGCAAAACAAGGCAGATGTGTGACTAAACACAGAATCTATCATTTGTTCTGTCTTTCAAATGTCCCCTGGAATTTACTGCATTATAGTAGTCTAATTGATTTTTACACTGAATGGTTGAGGTTTATGACTGGCCAATCACACAAAATAAAGGATGAATTTTGGAGAGACTAAGAGAAAATGGTCAGAGATAATTTTTTTAAAGAGAGAAAAACCCTCCATCTTTCGGAAGGTGGAAGAAGCATTATTTGACCTTACTACCTTTTTATTAGAATCACCAGTGGAGATGGCTTCCGTTTAGGAAAACATTAATACAGGTGGATGTTACCCAGGCCCTCCTCTACAGCCCGCAAGGTATAAGGACAAGACTTTTGTCCCCCTCATTTATCTCTGTAATGCCGATACCTTGAATGGTTCTTATCACATAGTAGACACCCAGACAATTATTAAATAATTGTTAATTAATTAGTCTGAAAACCGTGCATGCCTTCACTGATTGTCCTGTGGTTAGTGAAGATTTCCAAATACCAGTGCATACCTGTTGTTGAATTGGGAGACTAGGGTTTGCTCTAACTAATGGATTATATATTCACTGATAAACCAAAACCACATAGAACAACTCCCTAAATGTCTGTTTTCATTACTTTACTGATGAAATTTTGGTTAAGAAATTTAAGTTCTCTGTGTCTCAGTTTCCCACTTTATAAAATACTAAATATTTTTATTTAGATTAAATATGAATAAACATATTATAAAAAGAAGATAATGATAGCACCACTTCGTAGAGTGATTCTGTGATTCTGACTATTAAATAAGCTAAAACAGGTAGAAGCATTTAGATTACTGACTGGCAGATAGTAAGCACTCAATCCATGTTAATCATCAGTACGCACGGAAAACAAAGGAATATGTCAGTTAAATTGAACTTTTAACATGAAAATATTAAAAAGCAAAGATTCACTTATCTGAAAACATTGGGGTCCAGATATGGATTTGACACCATGGATATTATTTTGTCTTATCCTTTGTTCCACATGTGTCCTAGAGTATTTTCTCTTCAAGGAGATATATGTTTTTGCTATATTTTCTGCACATTTAGCATGGTGCCTTATAAGTAGATGTTCAGTACCTACTTCCTATTTAGCCCCTTAACCAGAACATGAATCTAAAGTTAAGTGATCAGAGAGACAACATTTTGACTATCCTAAATGGCAGCTAGCACCATATTAGGCACGTGGTAGGTTTTCCATATATTCTGGTTCACTTACCTTCTTAAACAACTACCCCTATTTGGACTTGATAAGAATTAACTTAGCTATATTAGAAAATGAAAGAGATCTAAAAACATGTTTACATTAAGTAATCAAAAGAATCTGGTTCTAATGAAGCTCTACTAAATGTCAGTGGCCATAGTGATGGAAGTATGAAGGGAAAGAAAGTGAGCAGCCGTCAGCTGGTTACTGCTAACTAGAAATTAGCATATCCGTGGTCACTTTGGTAGTCAGAGGGAGAAGAAACAACATCAGAGCTGAGGAGAGCAATGGGCACAAGACAAGCTCTGAAAGATGAAATGTACAGTGGCAATTGTGTCTTCCTTCAACTTAGAGTCAGTAACACAGGATTCCCATTACTCTATGCCATGATGTTAATGAGAGTCAATACTAATGAACCAAAAGCACTTGAACATCCTGACTTTGCAACCTAAAAACAACTGGTAACTCACAGTTCACGCAGTTCATTTGGAAGGAGAGGTGGTGAGGAATACTAAGTCTATGTTATAAGAGTCTTGAGCCAAAAAAAAAAAAAAAAGCTGTTTTTCTACAGCCATAGATACCTACACATGTTTAATTTCAGCAGGTGCTGAACTTAACAGCATGTGAGATCCTACATATTTCGGGGTCCATTAATGTAGTATACCCCAAACTATCTATTGTGAAGGATCTTTTATTTTCTGTGTGTATGTATATGTGTGTGTATTTCATCCTTAATCCAACATGGACCTACATGTTATTCAACTGTCCGTGACTTGTTCATAGCTTGCATCGATGCAACTCACTATGCAATACCCAAAGTAATCTGCAACCAGATCAATGAGACAAGTGTGAGGATCATACATTTGGATATCCAGGCAATGCCAAATTGTTAGAAAAATTTCTAAATTCTTCATCTCAGTTTCTGTCATCTCATCTCAGTAAGTAACAAAGAATTTGTGTATAAGCAGTCGTTGGGGAGCATACTTTCAGTGACACTGTAGTCAAGAACCTCCAAGCCATAACCCTGACAGGAGAACTGTATGATAGAAGATGAAACAGAGAAAATCAGAAATGTTTACAGCTAAATTACCATGAATGAAACAGTAAAAAACAAACTAAGATAGAAAATCCTGTGGGTAAAAGATAAAAACTCCAGTCTTTGGGTAATAAGGAACCTCAAGTTTATGAAAACAACAAAAAAAAGGCTGATGTTCAAGATTTAAGCTAAGGAAATTGTGCCATAAGTAAGGACACTGATAGACACAGGTCACCCATTTATTTATATACAAACATATTTTGGGGGTCCATTCTGTGCATAGCATTGTCTAATTGCTAGGATAGCTATAAAGAAGCACAATACTTAGTGGTGGTCCTCAAGGAACTTCAAATAGAAATGAACCATAGAATATATATAAATGAACATTTGAATAATAATATGAACTAAACATTATTATTACATTAATCAAAAATATATTCAACCGACATTAAATATGTCTTTCAAGATTACTGTTAGACATTTCAGGGTGAGATTGAGAGAGGAAGCATAATCAAAGGAGCATAAATGTGTATAAAATGATTGGCAGATCACAGTGATAATTACAATAATCATTATTTTTTGAAAGAATATTATATGTTAATAATATATATAGGTACTGTTCTAAATACTTTAGAAGCATGATCTTATTTGATATTACAATATTACAGGAGAAAGATAAGTGTTACCAGCCTCATTTGATGCTGAAAGAAGATAAGTAACTTGTTCAGGGCCACACAGTTAATAAATAACATAGACAGGAATTGAACCCAGGTATGTGTGACTCCAACTGAAACACCTCTGCTAAATAATGATTGGTATAATGTTCCATTTAGAAATGTTAGCTCTAGGCTATTATCATTAGCTATTAGCTATCATGTCCTTATGTGCCTTATAAACTGTGGGGTGCTATACAAATGTTAGCTCTTATTGTCATTATGTCTGTGAAAAAATTTTTCACAGGAATCAAAATACATATTCTTACTGAAGATAAAAAGAATTGAAATGATAATTCTAAGAGCATTTGTATTTTTATATTTATACGCAAATATGAGTAGTTTTATATGTAAAATGAAAACCTAACAACAACAATTATATAATAAAATCATGGTATAAATCTTAACTCAAATAAGAATGGAAAGTCAAAGAACCTAATCACACTTTCCTTTTCTTTTGACTTTTTATCAGTTAGAATCCATCTTAAACATTTTTCAAATATTTATCTCTCACATAAAGGAAGTCTGGGAGTAGACTTCTACTCCCAGAATGGTACTGTGGTTCCATATCTATTGCAGATCTATCAATCCTCAAGGTCCTCATGGTCCAAGACAGCTTAGAACTCCAGCCATCATGTATGAATTCCAGGAAGCACAAGGACCTCAGTCAGCTTCTTTTTAAACGCTTCCCAAAGCCCTACCCATTATATCCACTTTCATTTCATTTGATAAGCTAGGAACACAGACTCACATTGCTAAAAGGAGATGAGAAATGTGTTTTAGGTGAGCATAGTGCTGTCCTGAATAAAATCAGGGTAAGTAAGGAGAAGAAAATTGATACTGGTAAGCAACTAGCATTTTCTAGTTCTCTATTTCATGGAGAGAGGAACAGCATTATAATAAAGTATCTAGGCTCAGGTGGACACAAGTGTATTTACAATCTACATATTTTTCAGAATTTGGACAGCAATGTTGTTCCCATTTAAATTTTGGGTGTGATACAAAGTGAAGAAGTCAAATTAACCAAATTAACCAAGGATGGTATTCATAGGAATATGATTTGCCCTTCTAATCATGTCTACATAAAAATAAAAAGATTAGCACAGGCTTATTATTCCCTGAGTGACTGAAAGCTTTTTGTGCTGACCTTCATCCCATGAGAAAAATTAATAAGATTATCTGATGCACTGAACTGCAGGCCTTTTTAACAGGAATATTTTGAGTATTAAGACAGCAGCATTTTAGTTATACAGGAAGATTTCTGTCAGGAAAGGAGAGGAATTTATTTGTAATTTACAAAGATGAAAAGAAGGGGTGGCAAATTTACCAGTCAAAGGCCTAGAGGAAGACGCTGTTGTTCATGTCAGGGAAAATGATTTGAGGCTTTGAAATAGTGCCTATGAGTTGTTAAAAAGCATTTTGTATTAGAAATGGTTTGAGAGGTAGATAGTCCAAGATCTATGGCAAAGACTTTCTCTGAACTGTCACAAATACTAGAGAAGAAACAGCCATTGTGTGCAACAACAAACATACTGAAAGATCAAAACAGTTTTCTAGGGAACACTATCCACAAACAACAGGTGATTTACATTGTTGTATATCAAAGGGAAAAATAAAACTGTTGAAATGCTAAGAAAAAAGATCTAGAAAGAATTTGTCCTTTGACTCCTCTTTTATTCATTATTATTCTTATTAAATATTTAGGAGAATAGGACTGTATTCCCTATTGCCATAAAAATCTAGAAAATGTATTTGCATTTTTGAAAAAAATGGGAAAGGAGTAAAATAATACATGAAAAGGTTAAAAATTATTAAGGTGTAAAATTGGCAGATTCATCACAGAAAGTGCTAGGTTAGAGTGGCAATAAACAGGCAACTTAAAAATAGTAAGAGCATATAATTATTTATTTCTAGGAAAATGAGTGGGCCAATCAAAAATTCATTATAAATTTTGTCTCTTTAATGGTTAAAGTACTATTTTTGAAGGACTGTCTTCTACTTAAAGATAAACTAGACATAAAAGATAAAATTGCAACATCATTCAAAGTATTTAAATGTGCAATGCATTGCAAAAATTATTTAAAATTTCCTCCTATCACATAAAACACAAAAGCGAAAGAAGCTGAGACTTTATACATGGCATTCTCTTTTTTTTTTTTTTTTTTTTTT
>RJWK010046443.1:0-17638 GCA_004363435.1 Platanista minor | reverse complement strand
GAGCCTGTGCGTCCGGAGCCTGTGCTCCGCAACGGGAGAGGCCACAGCAGTGAGAAGCCTGCATACTGCTAAAAAAAAAGAGAACTACAAAGGTAAACGTAAAAGATGGTATAAATGGGGTCTTCTCTGGTGGCGCAGTGGTTGAGAGTCCGCCTGCCTATGCAGGGGACACCGGTTCGTGACCTGGTCTGGGAAGATCCCACATGCCGCGGAGCGGCTGGGCCCTTGAGCCGTGGCCGCTGAGCCTGCGGATCCGGAGCCTGTGCTCTGCATTGGGAGAGGCCACAACAGTGAGAGGCCCGTGTACTGCAAAAAAAAAAAAAAAAAAAGATGGTATAAATGTATACTATGTACAATAATACTTATGAAACTGTGCTGATGGGCTTAATATGTATAAAGATGTAATTTTTACAACAATATGGCACAAAATGGGGGAGTGAATAGAGGGAGCTATATAGAAAAGCAAAGTTTGTGTATACTATAGATAATAAATTAAGTTGATATTAATTCTAACTGGCTTACAATCATTTAAGATGTTAATTGTAATCCCCAGAGAAAACACTAAGAAAATATAGTAAAAGAAGCAACAGTAGAAATAAATTGGCACACAGAAAGTACCTATTTTACACAAAAGAAAGTGGTAATGAAGGAACACGGGAACAAAAATGACATAAGACATATAGAAAACAAACAGCAAAATCAGAGGCATAAATTTTACATTATTTGAACTACACTTAATGTAAATGGATTAACTCTTCTTATCAAAAGGCAGAGATTGGCCTTTTGAATAGATTTATAAAAATCATGATCTAACTACACACTGTGTACAAGAGACACATGTTAGATTCAAAGACACAGATAGTTTGAAAGTAAAGGGATGGAGGAAATATACCATGCAAAACAGAAATCAAAAGAAAGCCAGAGTGGCTATATTCATATCAGATATGACAAACTTTAAGACAAAAATGACATGAGAAACAAAGAAGGACATTTTCTAATGATAAAAACAATCTGTCAGGAAGACATAACAATTATAAACATATCTTTCTAAAAACAGAGACCTGAAATACATGAAACAAAAACTGATGAAATTGAAGAAAGAAACGGACAATTCACAATAATAGTTGGCGCTTTCATTACCCCAGTTTTGATAATGAATAGACCTGGGAAGGAGATCACCAAGGAAATGGAAGACTTCAAAAGCACCCTAAGACAACTGCACCTAACAGACATCTACAGAACACTCCACCCAACAACAGCAGAATGCATGTTCTGCTGGGTGCACATAAAACATTCTCCAGGGGATACCATACGTTAGGTCATAACACAAGTCTCAACAAGCTTAAAAGGACTGAAATCATACACAGTATGTTCTCAGACCACAATGGAATGAAAGTAGACATCAGTAACAGAAGAAAAATTGGGAAATTCACAAATATGTAGATATTACACAACACACATGGATCAATGAAGACGTCACAATGGAAATCAGAAATTACTTTGGGATTGGTGAAAATGAAAACACAACGTACCAAAGCCTTATGGGATACAACCAAAACAGAAAATAGCAAGAAAGTTATAGCTAGAGCTTCCCTGGTAGTGCAGTGGTTGAGAGTCCGCCTGCCAATGCAGGGGACGCGGGTTCTTGCCCCGGTCCGGGAAGATCCCACATGCTGCGGAGCGGCTGGGCCAGTGAGCCATGGCCGCTGAGCCTGCGCGTCCGGAGCCCGTGCTCCGCAACGGGAGAGGCCACAACGGTGAGAGGCCCACGTTCCGCAAAAAAAAAAAAAAGTTATAGCTAAAAACATCTATATTGAAAAAGAAGAAAGATCGCAAATCAATGACCTAACTTTCCAACTTAAGACACTAGAAAAAGAGGTGCCAACCAAACTTAATGCAGACAGGAGGAAGGTGTGATGGTTAATTCTGTGTGTCAACTCGATGGGCCATGCGGGGCCCAGAGGTTTGGTGAGATGTGATTCTGGGTTTGTCTATGAGGATGATTCTGGAGAGGTTCACATCTGAATCAGTGGACTCAGTAAAGCAGGCTGACCTCTCTGAGGTAGATGGGCCTCATCCAACCAGCTGAAGGCCTGAATAGAACAAAAAGTCTGGCCCTCCCATGAGTAAGAGGGAACGCCTCCTGCCTGACCACCTTCAAGATAGGACATCGGTTTTTTCCTGCCTCAGGCTTGAACTGAAACACCAGCTCTCTCATCACTTCCTGGGTCTTGAGCCTGTCAGCTCTTGGAGCTACACCATCAGCTCTTCTGGTTCTCAAGTTCTTCCAAACATTTAGGAACAAACTATTACAAAAAATAGAAGAGGGAATATTTTCTTTCTTTTTTTTTAAAAATAAATGTATTTATTTTTTTATTTTTGGCTGCACTGGGTCTTCATTGCTGCGTGCAGTGAGTGGGGGCTTCTCTTCGTTGTGATGCACAGGCTTCTCATTGCGGTGGCTTCTCTTGTTGTGGAGCACGGGCTCTAGGCACATGGGCTTCAGTAGTTGTGGCACACGGGCTCAGTAGTTGTGGCTCATGGGCTTTGTTGCTCCACAGCATGTGGAACCTTCCTGGACCAAGGATCGAACCCATGTCCCCTGCATTGGCAGGCAGATTCCTAACCACTGCATCACCAGGGAAGTCCTGGGAATATTTTCTTTCTGTGAAGGCAATAATATCCTGATATTAAAGTCAGACAAAGACATCCCAAGAAAAGAAAACTAAACTAGAATCTAGAAAAAAGACTAGAATCCTTTATGAGTATTGATGTAAAAACCATCCAAAAATACTAGCAATTTGAATCCAATGACTTAATATAAAAAAGCTTATACACTATGACCAATGGGAATCCATGCAAAGAAAGTAAGGCTAGTTTAACATATGAAAATCAATTAATCTAATACAGCAAATTAATAGAATAAAGGACAAAAACAACATGATCTTCTTCATAAAGGCAGAAAAATCATTTGACAAAATTCAACACCATTTCATGGTAAAAACACTCAACAAACAAGGAATATAAGGAGATTTCCTCAATCTGATAAAGGACATCTATGAAAAATCAACAGCTAATATCATACTTAACACTGAAACTCTGAAAGATTTACCTTAACATTGGGAATAAAACAAGGATGGCAGCTCTCTCATCACTTCAGCATTGTACTGGGGGTAATTGCCAGGGCAATTAAGCAAGGAAAAGAAATGAACTTCATCCAGTTTAGAGAAGAAGCAAAACTACATTTATTCACAGATGACATAATCTTGTAAATAGAAAATCCTAAGGAATAGGATCTATTAGAACTAATAAACATTTGTAGGCTACAAGATCAATGTACAAAAAGCAATTATATTTCTATACACTAGCAACAAACTCTCTGAAAATGAAATTAATAAAACCACTTCATTTATAATAAATAGCTTCAAAAAGAATGAAATCCTTAGGAACAAATTTAACAAAAGATGTTCATGACTTGTACACTCAAAATTCTAAAACACTGTTGAAAGGAATTTAAAAAACTAAATAAAGGAAAGACATTTATGTTCATGGATTAGAAGACTTAATATTGTGAAAATGGCAATATTTCCCTAATTGATCCAGAGAGTCAGTGAAATCTCTATCAGATTCCCAGTTGGCTTTATTTTTTTTAAACAGTAATTGACAATCTTATCCTAAAATCCATATGCAAATCCAAAGGAACCAGGAGAGTCAAAACAACCTTGGAAAAAAAATGAACAAATGGGAAGGAGATGCATGTCTGAAGGACACAGGAACCAATCAAAAGAGTTTCAGTGGCCAAAGCTGGAACAATTTGAGTAATATAATAAATAATAATGGTATTAGATTAAAACCCTGAGGGGAAAATATCCATGGGTTCATAAACAAATGATTAAATAGATAAATAATTGTGGGAGAATAGGCAACTCTTCTGTTCAGAAACATTTCAATTAATAAATGTAAAATGAATGGATGGAAATTTAAAAATCATCATTAGAAACCCACAATAATCATTGCTGTAGGCAGGATCCATCAATAAAAGCTAAAATTAGTAGTTAAAAGTTTAAGGACAAACAGGATATTTGTATAGCCTCAAAGTATTTCCCCTCAAATATTTCCATTAGTTACGAATGGAAAATAGTAACTTTACAGTGTAAAATCTGACAGAGACCACCTCTCCAAGAGGTCAGGGTTAGCATCATCTGTCCTAAGATATAGTGACGTCACTGCTCCCTGACAGCACGCACTGAGAAGGACGTAGCATTTTTGTGGCATTCTTTCCTCAAAATGCCAAACTCCATGTAATCATGAGAAAACAAAAGAAACTCAAGTTTGTAGACATTCTTCTAAATACCTGATGTGTACTCTTTAAAAGTGTCAAGGTCCATGAATGACAAGGAAAGACAAGGATGTCACAGATTGGAAGAGACCACGTGCCAACCGACCACAGTGGATTGGATCTTGGAACAGAAAAAGCACATTGGTAGGAATGCTGCTGAAATCCAAAAGAGGTCTAGAATTTAGTCTTTTTAAAAAACTTACTAAAAAAGAAATATAAACATCAGCAAAAATCTCTTACCATTAAAGATAATGTAAAATAGACCCATGAGGGGCTTCCCTGGTGGCGCAGTGGTTGAGAGTCCGCCTGCCGATGCAGAGGACACAGGTTCGTGCCCCGGTCCGGGAAGATCCTACATGCTGTGGAGCGGCTGGGCCCATGAGCCATGGCCGCTGAACCTGTGCTTCCGGAGCCTGTGCTCCACAACGCGAGAGGCCACAACAGTGAGAGGCCCGCATACCGCAAAAAAAAAAAAAAAAAATAGACCCATGAAACAAACCATTAGAATCGCAACATTTTAGAGGGTAGTCTCCAAAATATTCAATAAATAAAAATTCCAAACCTAAACACTTTCACAAAATACTAACAAAGAAATAACCCCTCCCCAAATCATTTAACAAAGCTAAAATCACTTTGATAGTCAAGAGCAGAAAAAGGCAATACAAGAAGTGAAAATTATAAGCTAAATCCCCTTATGAACAGAGATTTTTAAAAAGTCATAAATAATACAGCCAAAAATTAAATTCAGCAAAATGAAACATGCAAACAGATAAAAGACAAACTATCATTACCTAACTGGGTTTATCAGAGCAATGCAAATCGTTTAACATTAGAAAGTTTAATTCACATCAGTGACCTTGAGTATTAATTAGGCTTAGGTTTAAAGAATTTGACAAAAAATTCAAATAAGCAGTAAACACATAAGGTTTAATTCTCCCAGGGGTGGAAAGAGGCCATCCATAGCTAGTGTGGCAGTTCCCTTTAGGAGGTTGTCTGAGGGTTCAGGCTGTCTCTATTTTGTCCTCCCCACCTCTAAGGTACGACCCTCAGCTGTCTGACCCAGGAAGATTCAAGACCACAACTACATGTCTATGTAGGACAGAGGCCACAAGATAGATCAGAACATCCTTATGTGCACAATCCTGAAATTGTCCATTCACTTCAACTCCAGTGAATCAAATTGTTGTCATGACTACAACTAGCTGCAAGGGAGGCTGGGTTGTCATTCTGGGCAGTAATCCACTGAGCTCACAACCTGTAATTCTACTGTTGTGAGAGAACAAACGAATTTCCATCTACTTATTACACCATCTCAGAGCCCAAGCTGTGTCAGTGATGTGTGTTCCTCTCCCTGGATCTGGGTAGAACACTGGGAGACCCATCATCCACCCCCGACGCAGCCAACTCACAACAGGGTGAACGGGAACTTAATTGCAAGTGTGATTAAGGTGGCAAATCAATAGATAGGGAGATTTTCCTCACTGGGCCTCATCTACTCACGTGAGCCCTTGAAGGGAGCAGCATTGTTCTGAGGGAAGAGATTTGGAGTCTCTTCCATTAGAGAGAGCCATTATACATGAGGGACAGTCTTCATTGCTGGCTCTGAGGTAGGAGGGGGCCACCTGGCAAGGACTTGGAGCCAAGACCAGACCCTGGCAGCCAGCCAGCAACCACAGGGAACTGATTTTTGCCAACAACCATGAGCTCCAAAGAGGATTCCAAACTTCAGAAAGGAACACGATCCAGATGACACCTTGACTACAGTCTTGTGCAACCCTGAGCAGGGAATGGTCGGGCTGTACCTGGATTCCTGACCCACAGAAGCTCTGAGACAATAGGTGATGTACTCAGCCACTAAGGGTGTGGTATTTGTTACGCAGCTTAGAAGACTGATACACGTCCCATCTCTGTTTACAACTTCCTAGCTCCATGCTGATTTCATCCTCATCTTCACAGGCTCAGGGAGCAGAACAGAGCTCAGAAACAGATGCATACTTACAAGGACACTTGCTTCTGACAAAGATGGTGGGACAGAAGAGTAGGGAGAGGATGGTATTTTTAATCAGTTGTGCTGGGTCAATTGGATAGTTGTATAGTGAAAAAATGAAACTTGGCCCTTACCTCACACCATGCAAAAAATATATATTCTAGATGGAGGGCAGCTCTAACTGGGAAAGGAAAAGCAATAAAGCTTCTAGAGGGTCTTGTGGACTATGTTCAAGACCTCACCAGGCCAAGACTTTGACCAGGGCACCCAGAGTACTAACCGGAAGAAGACTGATAAACTGAATTATGTGGAATGAAGGGATTCTATCCATTACAGAAGACACTTACTGGAGTCAAAAGAAGCAAGAGCATGGGCCAGGGCCTCTGCAGCAACGTAAGTGACAAAAGGATGGCTTCTGGAATCACAGGGAAAGTGCGCGGATCAGTAAGTCTCAGCAGGCAACCTTAGATACACAGGGGCGCGACTGAGCCAGGCTCCTCATGAAGGTGGAGCAGCAAATGGCCAGAAAGCATGAAACAATCCCAGTCTTTTTAGCCTCCAGGAAAATGCAAATTAAGACCACGATAAGCTATCCCAGCTTGGCTAAACTGGAAAGGCTGACAAGAGAAGTCAGCAGGAATGGGAAGCAACAGGAACCCTCCCGCGTGGCCAGAGGGGCCCACCGCAAGTTCATGCCCAACAGCAGCGGCACACAGGTGTATCCACAGGCATCCACAGGATTGCGGATAAGACCCGTCATCAAAATACCATAAAACTGGAGACAGCTCGGTAGTAGAATGGATGGATAAATAATTCATTTAATGCTTCAGGGGGACAGAGACCCACCAGCACTTACACCCTGCAGGAAACCACAAGACTCAGCCACAGAACAGGCCACGTGGTCCCTCCTACCTGAAGTTCAGAAACACGGAATGAATCAAAGGTGTCATGTCAGAATAGTCACTACCTTTGGTGCCAAAGGTGGGGTTGTGATGGGAAGGACCCGAGGGGGCTTGTGGGGTTCCAGAATGTTCTGTTTCTGGATCTGGGTGCTGAATACACAGGTGTGCTCACTTTGTGAAAATTCACCCAACTGCACATTTACGACCTTTGCATTTTTTTTCTATATGTGTGTTGTTTTTTAATAAAATGTTCATTTAGAAAAACACAAGAGAAAGCAAAATGACAAAGGATTCCAGTAGAAAATTGGGTAAAAGCTATCAGGGGCTTTTACAGGGCCGGTAACATGAATGCCTGAACTCCTGGCAGAGATGCTCAAACTCACGAGCCCAGAGGGAGCTGCTCATCAAAGCAGGAGTGGCAGGCCCCCAGAGCCCAGCCAGGCACCAGAAGAGGTCTGCTGACACCAGTGCTGGGGACCTCTGTCACATCGCCAGCAGCTGGAGGCACCCGTGTTGACGCAGCGTCCCCAAGCGACCTGGCAATTTTCGCAGGTGAAGACATGCCTGCCTGGCAATCCCGCTTTCAAGAAGCTCACTTGTGGGTGTCAAGGAACCTTTGCAAGAAGGTCCATCTTAGCATCGTTCACAATAGCAGAACCTGGGACAGGCCCGGGATGCCATCCCCAGGAGAGGGGGTGAACATGGAGGCATGGGGCTCACACCCACCGACCGACATTGTCACCCAGCGGCGCGGCCGCGACCCCGGTCATCCCTCGGGGAAGCCGACACCAGCACATGCCCTTCAACCAACACGCGAAGCAGATGAGTGTGTGACCCTGACAGGAGGATGCAAGCCGGGCCTGGGGACGGTCAATGCCACACCACCGGGGGACACAGAACGGGATCGAGGGCCATCCGTGTGACCAGTGTGACAAAGGCAGTGTCAGTGTGAGTAGGGATGGGTGTGGCATGTTATCCTCCATACTTTTTTCTGTGCTGGAAAGAGTCCATGCTTCTGAACTATCCTTTGAAGAAACCACAGAAAGGAGAATGATGGTGGCCTCAGAAAGAGCCTCGACTCCCTTCTCCCCGGGGAGCCTCACTGCCCCATCGTCCACCCTTCTCAGCCTGATGAGGACGGCACCTCCCTGGGCAGACCCGTCCTCCAGTCCCCTTGCTGATTTCATACCTGGGGCCGCAGCCACAGCCGGCCTCTGGGACACGGTTTGCTCATCTCCCCCAGGGGATGTGTGTCATGGGGTAGCTTCCTAAAGGGGCCTTTCAGTTCCCGAGGGGAACAGACCTGAGTTCTGACCCCAGCTCCCCAGCCTGCGGTGACTTCCTGGGCCCCTCCCACTGCCCGCACCCGGAGGACCCCCGCAGTGAGGCAGGCAGGGTGCGTGCTGGCCCGGGAAGGCTCTGCCACCACCAGAAGGGTGATGGGCTGAAGGGCCGTCATTCAGCCAGATTCAGGGTACAGCTATCTGGGCCGTGGTCGCGGTGACACTGGCCCAGCTCGTTGCGACCCTGGGCAAGTCCTCTGCTACCCGGACAAAGGAAGGTCTGGCAGTAGGACCCTGAAACTCGCAGAATGCTGGGCCCAGGTCCCCACAGCAGGGACCTTAGGCAGGGGTCACAGGAGGGCCACCAGCCTGCTTGACCTGCATTTCCCTGGCCTGGGGCTCTTAGAGGGCAGGAGAGGAAGGCTAGCCAACCCCAAGTTAATGGCCCCTGACTCTCACTTCCTCAGGTGTTAAGCCCGCCTCCCCTCTGCCCACTGATTATCTGGAGGTTTTCCAGAGCCCTGAGGCTGAGAAGGGATTTCTTGGGGGATTTGGTTTGGACGGGGAGAGCCTTTCCTGTAGGAAGGGGCTCCAGGTGCCGACCCCCAGCTCCAGACAGAGGACTTGCTCTTCATCTCACCTTTGTGCACCTGCAAAGTGGGTTCACTGACTTCCTGGTCCTTCTGGCCTCCATTGGGCCACCAGCCACCAGCACAGGCCACCCAGCCACCCCACAGCCCATGCACCAGCCCATGAGACTGTCCCATGTGCACCCCAGAAGGGAGGGAGTTCATGCACCAGCTGGACACTTAGTAGGAGCTGAGTAGGTACTAACTGAATGGATAGACGTGTGAATGGATGGATGGCTTGTGTGTGGGTGGATGGATGGGTGGGTGGATGGATGGATGGATGGATAGATAGCTGGATGGGTGGATGGGTGGATGGATGTGGGTGGATGGATTGTTGATGGGTGGATGGATAGGTGGATGGATGATGGATTGATGGGTGGATGGATGATGGATGGATGGATGGATGGATGGATGGGTTGGGTTCTACCTGAAGCCAAGTTTTCCTCCTGAGACACTTGTTTAGATAAATCCTACCAACCACTCTCCCAGGCTCTCAGGAGTACTAGCAAACCGGAGTCCTCGCTGGCCAGGAAGCCATACTTGGTTTAGCTTTTATGACAGAAACAACACAGTAAGGACCTGAGGCAGCTTCCAGACCTTGATCAGCCGGATCAGGGGTGCTTTGGATGGGCTGGGTGGCTTCAGGGCCCCTGTCAGGCTCCCTCTTAGCAGTGTTCTGATGTTCACCCTGGCAGGATGGGGCAGGCAGGTGAGGGGCACCTTAGGACAGAAAAGAGATAGGCTCTTCCCAAGTCCCAAGAAGAGCTGGGAGCCTCGGGACTGGCATCTTTCTCTGAAAAAGTGGAAGGCATGACGAAGCCCATTCTGCTCAGCAATGGACTGGAAACTGTGTGTAACCACCATCAGCCGTGGCTCAGGAAGTTTCTTTGGGATGGGAAGACAACTAAGATATTAAAAGCAGGAGCACTCTTGGAAGAGCAAACGCAGGAGTTTGCGAGGCAACAGTGCATCGGTGGGGACACAAGTGGTGTCTGGATGGGGAGACTGCCTAACTAACGGGAGGCCACGTCTGTGGGACCCTTGGTCTTGGAGCAGGCCGGGCAGATGTCCGAAAAGGGTGTGGATCCTGAGGTCTGGAAGGGCCTGAAACCTCAGCCCAGGGGAGAGGCAGGAGCAGTGTCCACTGGGACACCGTCGGCCGAGTGGTGGGGCGTCTCAACTGCAGCAACGGCCTCTCGCCCTTGGAGGTTTGCTAAGAGGCCGTCACCATCTCTGTGCAGAGTATTAGTGAGTTCTGTATATGCCAATAAAAAAATAAAAGCCACTATTAAAATGAACCCCTGGCACATACCTGGTTTTGATCACAGAGGAACTGGCCTTTTGCACTGGAATTTGCAGCATCTGTTCCAATTAAGCCTCGCTTTTCAGCTTAAAGATATTAGCCTGATCACTCATGTTCTGTTTGGACATGAATAGCACTTTGTCTGCCCTGAGCAGCGCTGCAGCTGCGCAGACACCATTAAACAGCTTGGCGGCCCAATTAGAAGAGGCGGGGGTGGGAGAAGGTATTGACCACCAGGGCCAGGCTCCTCGTGGACACAGGTGGGGGGACAGCTAACGTGGACCATGTGTGGCAGGGCAGGCTTTGCGACAAGCACAGACTTAGCCGTCTTGATGCTGGTGTGCCCTGTGCCCGAGCAAGGCTGGTGGAGCAGGGAGCAGCCAGACCCCGTGGGGCCTGACAGACGGGTGTCTGGGCAGATGGTGCGACCCAGAGTTCTCACGGGAGACCTGGGCAGAGTTCACGTCCATGTCTGCCAGCCTCGTAAGAGCCCCTCCCTCCCCTGGTGGCACATGAACATACTCGCACACATTCACACACACTCTCACATTCTCATTCACAGGCTTTCACAGGCACACACACACACACACACACACACAGACACACACACACACTCTTACTCACGCATATGAAACTGCAAGTGCCACACCATCCCCACTCCCACCCGCTGTGACCAGCACGTTATCTTATGATTGTCTTTTTTTCTGCTTAAATGCCAAACTTAGGAAACATGCCTGGGCAAATTGAGGGGTCCAGTCAAGAAGAATGGGTGTTTGAAAAGGTGGATGGATGGGTGGATGGATGGGTGGGCAGATGGATGGATGGATGGGTGGATGGAAGATGGATGGATGGATGGACGGGTGGATGGATGGGTGGGCGGATGGATGGATGGATGGGTGGATGGATGGTTGATGAATGGATGAATGGGTGGATGGATGATGGATGGATGGGTCGATGGGCGGATGGATGGATCGATGGTTGGACGGGTGGGTGGATGGATGGGTGGGTGAGTGGATTGGTGGATGGATGGATGTGTGGATGGATGGATGGATGGGTGAGTGGATGGGTGGATGGATGGATGGATGGATGGATGGATGGGTGGATGGGTGGATGGATGGATGGATGGGTGGATGGATGGATGGATGGATGGATGGATGGATGGATGGGTGGATGGGTGGATGGGTGAATGGATGGATGCATGGATGGATGGGTGGATGGGTGGATAGATAGGTGGTTGGATAAATGGGTAGATGGATGGACAGAAGGATGGATGGATGGAATGATGGATGGATGGATGGGTGGATGAGTGGATGGATGAATGGATGGATGGGTGGATGAATGGATGGATGGGTGAATGGTTGGATGGTGGATGGTTGGATGGATGGGTGGATGGAAGAAAGGATTATGCATAGCTGGTTGGATGGATGTGATGAATCTATGTGTGTGTATATGTATGTGTGGTGGATGAATGGATGGATGGACGGATGGATGGCTGAGGAGTAGCTAGGTAGGTAAGTAGAGCTATGTGATGGAAGATACTAGAAGCCAATATAATAGAGTGGGATTCTGATTATTTCCTATTTCTTCCTCTCACTTTCTAGACTCTCCACATTCTCTATAGCAAACACACATTACTTCCATAATTTGACATAGACAGAGATTCCAGCACTAGTCCTCTCATTCCAGAGACCAAGGGGGGAAGAATTCTGATGCACCAAGAAGCTCGCCTGTCCTCGCACTTGGTTTTGAAAGAAAGGGGCCTCTCTCTCCTCTGGCTCGGCTGGCGGCCGCTATGACATCATCCCTATAGCGTGTAACTTGAGAAGCGTGTCAGGAAGCGTTGGGACTGATTGATCACGCGTGCTGGTGTCCTCTCCCAGGAGGTCTCGGGGCAGGTCCGATGGGCAGCTGGCCGTGTCTCTCAGCTGTGCTTAGGCTGAGAGCTGAATCTTCACCCCACGGGCAGAACTCTGCCAATGAGCCTGGGATGATCACGTTTCAGACGAGCCAGCCACGGCTGGCATCAGGGCGCATCCCTGCTAGGGTCGCCCCGCCCCCTCTCAGCCCAGCCCCCTGGGTGGGCTGCAGTTGCTGCTTCTTCTCCGGACAAGACAAGACGGATGGTGGGGCAGCTGCAGGAGGCTGGCCAAGGCGTCAGGGCAGCCGTGGCTGGATGGCGGGGTCCGGAGGTGGACAGGGTCCAGGCAGCCTCAGCCACACGCTGGAATGGAGACAGCCGTCCTATCTGATTTCTGTCTGAGACCACATGAGGAGCAGGTGCATTTGCAAGGCCTGGGGAGTGTGCGTTCTATCGGGGTTACTCCTCGACGCCTTGGTGCCGAGGCTGCAAAATAGAACCACCGTCTTCCCCGGAGGGTGGTGTAGGAACAGCATGAGAGCTCAGCTCCATGCCTGGACAGGAAGGGACTGGCCAGGGGTCCTGTCTGGGCCCCTGGGACAGGACTCAGAGCTCCCATCTCGGGTGGGTTTCAGGGACCATGTGGATATCCCACCCCTGGGATGGAAAACCCCCAGCAGGAAGGCTGCATGGGACACCCTCTCTTCCCCCCACTCCAGTATCATTTCTGTGCCCCCAGCAGGCGAGACTCATTCCCAGGAAACGGGCCCCTCATGATGTGGGAGGGGCCTCTCCTGAGGTCCCCTGTTACTTTTTATCAGGCAAGCACTCAGGACATGGTCTCCCAGCTAGGATACCCCGGAATCCCTCGTTGCAGAGACACCCACATGCCTGAAGCTTGCAAGCGCATCCTCTGTAATCTCGGAAGTGCTGGGGCCAGACCCTAGGGGGCGATACCTGGGCCTGGCGAGGGCCCCTCACTGCCCAGAGCCCCCTTCATCCACCGCAGGGTCTCCAAGGCGACTGGCTGGAAGAACCCAGGAGTCAGCCTCTGCTTTGATGCATCTTCCAGGCTTGTGAGGGAGGATGGAGGGCCTGCCACCAGCCCCTCTGAATACCCTTTGGTGTTTTTTGAGCAACACTGCTAGACACTGGGCCCGAGTCCCCACACCCACCCGGAAGCGGGTCTGACCACCTGGCAGAAGGGCCGAGCCTGGACCAGGTGCTGTTTCAAACCCTCATGACAACTCCTGGGGCAGGAAATCTTTCTTGTTCTCACTCCCACCAGGGGGACCTGGGGCTCAGAGAGGTGAAGCAATCTGTCCAAAGTCACACAGCTTTTAAGCAGCAGAGCCAGGACTTGAGGAGCTGATCAGGGCTGTTGTCTCCCCCAAACACCTCCTCCCTGGCATCAGGTCAAAAGGCCCAGGCCGGGCCCATGGTTCCCGCACCCCCGTGGGGCTGGCCCACCGCACCGTATTAGTTAATACTGTGCACAAAAGATGTTAAAGAAAAAAATCAACTTATGATAAAACTGGCATCTAGTTCAGGGCAAAGACAATTACCTTTATGTTCAAGAGAAACGGGGAGAAAGCACTTATTTAAATTGCTGTCTTATAACTACCCAAGGAGCTATTTTCAGACACTGTTCAATGTTTTTTCTTCTTTTCCTGGAGAAATCCACCTTCTCTCTGCCCCGTGTGTGCCAGGCTCGGGGCTGGGAGGATGCACGTCTGCAGAGCCCACCAGACCCCCACCTGGCACCGGCTGTCCCAGCAGGGCCCCCTCCCAAGGGCCGGGGTGAGCGGGGGTCCCCAGGATGCCTTTCCAAAGCTGTTGAAAGGTGAACTTTGGAGGCCTTGAAGGCAACGTTGCCTTCCCTCCGTGGTGTGGGGAGACGGGTCAGGCGCCCCTCACCAAGGCAGTTAAAAAGTAAACACAGCCCCCAAATCACGTTAAATATGTTAAGAAAACACACGGCAGGCAGTGTGGATATTGGGTCATTTCTCATAAATATTAATACCGGAGTTTTCCAACGGGCAAAATTAACGAAACAAAGATGCCTCTTCACTTGCAACCTCATATACTAGACGTCCCTGGAACAGACCCAGCTGGGAGGGGAAAACTGAGTCAATTCAGCCCAAAAAGAGGCTTCTCTGCACTCGCACGGAGGCTGCCAGTTGAGGTTGGCAGGAGGCGGGCTCTCCAGAGCCTGGAGCTGACCGGCCGAGGTGGGCGATGCTTCAGTGAGAAAGGGCGAGCCGGGGCCAGGGCTCCATCAGGCCTGGGAGCTGCCCCTAGGCGGGCTTAGAGCATCTCACCCCTGGGCCCCCAGGCACTTGCTCCCACCCTGCCCAACCGTGTGTGGAGAGATGCTGGTACAGTGCCCCCTTTCTGCAGGGAGTCTTCTCCCAGGCTCCCTGGACCACCCCTCATGGCCAGGACCCCATGTATCCCCCAGATGGGGCTGGCCTTCCGAAGCCCCTGGTGAGGGAGTTCATGACTTCACCTGCATGCTGGCAGCATCCAGACTCTGCGGCCTCTCTTCGGTGTCTGCTCACTGCAGTCCACCTGTGTGGGCCCCACGGTGTCCTGCAGGGAGAGGGCCCGGACGCTCTGCCCTCGTCTCCCCAGCCCGTTGGCCCAAAGGAGGCCGGGAAGGAGCAGAGGAAGGTAGTCTGCAGTGGCCACGTGGGCTGGTGCTGGACGCCAGGCTCCCTCTGATTCTCCAAATGCAGCCGTCATGGTGGCTGCACCAGTACCTGTCACCCAGCTCAGCCCGAGCGGATGGCAGCGAGGAAAGAACTCTGGAGGGAAGAAAACCTCATCGTAAAAACTAAAAAGCATCTGCACGGACTGGTCGCACAGTTGGTGGAGGACCCCAGCAAGCCTCTTTGACTGCAACAAGGGCCACGGGAACACTGGTCCAGGGGCCTTGCTGCCCCGCAGTGGGATGACCCTGGAGGCCCCATGGACCCACACACTGAGGCCAGGCCTGGCACTAGCTGGGACTCAGGTGCTGGAACCAGGTGGACGTGGCCCAGGTTTTGTCTGTGTCGCCTGCCCTCCTGGAACAGGTACCTAGAGGCCCTTCACCTCTGATTATCTACTTACTTTTCATTTGAAAGGGTGGTTGTAAAGTTCGACCATTGAACACATATAAAGAGAATATGGTCATGATCAAGTGGTTGAAACCAGGGGAGCCGGGGGCCTTTGAAAAGCAGCAAAGGAAGAGACGTTTGGAAAAGGTGCGCTGCCTACAGAAACACGAACATTAATTAGGGAGGATGGCACAGGCCCTGTGAGGAAGTACTGGAAGGAAAAATCCCGGGAGCTCAGAATCCCACACCCAGTGAGAACAGCTTTCCAACGCAAAAGCGAAACAAAGGCCTTTTCAGGCAAACAAAAGCTGAATGAATTCATCACTGGCTATAACTCACCCCACCAGCAACATTAAAGGAATTGAACAGCTGACAAACTTGACAACAGGATGAATCTCAAAGGGATCCCTCTGAGTCAAGGAAAGTCCATCCTGGGTGATTCCATTTGAACAAAACTCGAGCAAATACAAACCAAGCTGTAGCGGTAGGACTCAGACCAGCGCTTGCCCGGGGTTGGGGGTGGGCTGGCGAGGAGGGCAGGTGACAGTGGGACACAGGGGGACTGTGGGGTGATGGGTGTGGTCAGTCTTTATTATGGTGATGTTTTCACAGGCGTATACCTATGTCAAAAATTACAGTCACATGCTTTAAATAGTGCAGCTTCCTGTATGTCAACTACACCCCAATAAAGACCCCCCCCTTAAGCTGTTATAAAAGAACACAGGACAGTGCCTGACACGTGACAGTACACAGCCTGTAAATGCTGACATTGCCCCAAACCATTTACGATGGGGGTGAATAAGTGGATGAATGAGCTCACCCTCCACTAGCTCTTGTGTGGGCCCATTTTGCAGATGGAGCCCAGGCAGGCTGAGGGACAGTGGCTGGGGTCTGGCCCGACCCCAGGGCACTCCAGTAGGGGTGCGCCCTTATCCCAACTCCACTGCTTGGAGGAGCCCCCTGGGAACCTCACTCTTGCTGGGTTATTTTTGGAGCTGTTAATGACTGTTTTCCTTGCCAATGACCTAAAGGGTTCCACTGCCCCAGACCCCACCTCCTGTGCCGTGTGCCCAGAGCCCGAGGGCCCGCTTGGTGCCTCACTCGCCCTGCCTTGGCTTACTCTCCTGCATTGTGCCTCTTACCGTGGCTGCTGCCCTTGGATAAGGCGGTCAGGAGAGGAGCAGTGCCCACAGGTGTCGTGCAGGCGAGGGGAGACCTAGGGGCCTCCGCCCACCAGCCCCAGCCTCTGCACCGCCTCCCAGACCAGGGAGCAGGGTTGGAGCTCGCCTTGGACTCTGGGCCTGGGCCGTCGGGGCTCTGAGGACTTGTCAGTCGCCTTCCCTAACACTTGCGGGGAAAACGCATGCAGCATTTTATTAACCCAAAGCCGCTTTTCCCCTTGATTTCCAAACCCCTGTGTATTTATAAAGGAAATTTAATCGGGTTGTTTTTAATTCTCTCACACTTAACTCATCAAAACGCTATTTGGTAAGAGTGAGAGCAGACCAAGGGTTTCTCCGGAGTTGAGGTCCGAGGGCTGGATAGGGCTTGCCAAGCAGCTGGGTCCACCCTGGAAGGACACACGGGGCCAAGATGGTGTTTCCTTCAGCGGAGTTGCCTCCTGCCCTGAGGGGCCTGGCAAAGGTCCCGCAGGGGCATAGAGGGGGTGGCCCTCCCCAGTCAGCATGACCCCCGCTTCCATCGAGCTTCTGGGGAATCTTAGACCATGGATCCAGCACCCCAGGTTCAGCCCAAGTTCGGTCCAGCCCCCAGCTCTGAGGCCAGGTGGTCCAAGGACACAGAGGGGGACGTGGCGGCTGTGCTTCCTGCCCACCCGACGGCCCCCTTGAGACAGAAGTTGTCCCCAGGAAGGAGGAAAGTAGAGTCCACAGTGGCCCGGCATAAGCCTGACCTCAGAGTCCAGGAGGCCAAGCCCAGTGGCTGAACATCTCTGCTGTCCACCGACGGCTAGGAATGCTGGGCAGCCATGTGTCCAGAACACAGCATCCTTCCATGGAACAGGCTGTCCACAGTAAGTGAGAATTCGGCCCTGCTGACCTTACTTCTGCCAGGAGAGGTCCAGCCGGTCATGCCAGGATGGGAAGGAGACAGCAGGAGCATCCTCCCCAGCCAGAGGGCAGGGAACACCCATGAGTGTCCGAGAGAGGGACCCAAGACAGCTGGGCACCAACACACCTCTGCCCGGAAGTAGCTGCAAAGCCGCTGGAAATGGGGG
>RJWK010046442.1:0-17639 GCA_004363435.1 Platanista minor | reverse complement strand
GCAGGATACAGAAATAATGCACAGAAAGTTCTTGCATTTCTATACACTAATCATGAAATATCTGAAAGACAAATTAAGGAAACACTCCCATTTACCATTATAGCAAAAATAATAAAATATCTAGGAATAAACCTACCTAAGGAGACAAAAGACCTACATGCAAAAAACTATAAGACACTGACACTGATAAAAGAAATAAAAACTGATACAAACAGACAAAGACATATACCATGTTCTTGGATTGGAAGAATTAACATTGTGAAAATGACTATACTACCCAAAGCCATCTACAGATTCAATGCAATCCCTATAAAACTGCCAATGGCATTTTTTATAGAACTAGAACAAAAAATTTCACAATTTGTATGGAAACACAGAAGACCTCTAATAGCCAAAGCAATCTTGAGAAAGAAAAACAGAGCTGGAGGAATCAGGTTGCCAGACTTCAGACTATACTACTAAGCTACTGTAATCAAGACAGTATGGTACTGGCACAAAAACAGAAATATAGATCGATGGAACAGGATAGAAAGCTCAGAGATAAACCCACACACACATGGTCACCTTATCTTTGATAATGAAGGCAAGGATATACAATGGAGAAAAGACAGCCTCTTCAATAAGTGGTGCTGGGAAAACTGGACAGCTACATGTGAAAGAATGAAATTTGAACACTCCCTAACAACATACACAAAAATAAACTCAAAATGGATTAAAGACCTAAATGTAAGGCCAGACACTACAAAACTCTTAGAAGAAAACATAGGCAGAACACTGTATAACGTAAATCACAGCAAGATCCTTTTTGACCCACCTCTTAGAGAAATGGAGATTAAAAAAAGGTAAACAAATGGGAACTAATGAAACTTAAAAGCTTTTGCACAGCAAAGGAAATCATAACCAAGATGAAAAGACAACCCTCAGAATGGGAGAAAAATATTTGCAAACAAAGAAACTGACAAAGGATTAATCTCCAAAATTTACAAGCTGCACATGCAGCTCAATATCAAAAAAAACAAACAACCCAATACAAAAATGGGCAGAAGACCTAAACAGACATTTCTCCAAAGAAGGTACACAGATTGCCAACAAACACATGAAAGGATGCTCAACACCACTAATCGTTAGTGAAATGCAAATCAAAACTACAATGACGGGGGCTTCCCTCATGGTGCAGTGGTTGAGAGTCTGCCTGCCGATGCAGGGGACACGGGTTCGTGCCCCAGTCCAGGAAGGTCCCACATGCCACGGAGCAGCTGGATCCATGAGCCATGGCCACTGAGCCTGCGCGTCCGGAGCCTGTGCTCTGCAACAGGAGAGCCCACAGCAGTGAGAGGCTCGCATACCGCAAAAAAAAAACCCCAAAAAACTACAATGACGTATCACCTCACAAAGGTCAGAATGACCATCATCAAAAAATCTAGAAACAATAAATGCTGGAGAGAGTGTGGAGAAAAGGGAACCCTCTTGCACTGTTGGTGGGAATGTAAATTAATACAGCCACTATGGAGAACAGTATGGAGGTTCCTCGAAAAACTAAAAGTAGAATTACCATATGACCCAGCAATCCCACTACTGGGCATATACCCTGAGAAAACCATAATTCAAAAAGAGTCATGTACCACAATGTTCATTGCAGCTCTATTTACAATAGCCAGGACATGGAAGCAACCTAAGTGTCCATTGACGGATGAATGGATAAAGAAGATGTGGCACATATATACAATGGAATATTACTCAGCCATAAAAGAAAATGAAATTGAGTTATGTGT
This sequence comes from Platanista minor, assembly GCA_004363435.1. Classification (NCBI taxonomy): domain Eukaryota; kingdom Metazoa; phylum Chordata; class Mammalia; order Artiodactyla; family Platanistidae; genus Platanista; species Platanista minor. Next base: position 15,867 of record RJWK010046442.1, on the reverse strand, counting down.
AGTGAGATGGATGCACCTAGGGTTTGTCATACAGAGTGAAGTAAGTCAGAAAGAGAAAAACAAATACCATATGCTAACACATATATATGGAGTATAACAAAAAGGTTCTGAAGAACCTAGGAGCAGGACAGGAATAAAGAGGCAGAGGTAGAGAATGGATTTGAGGACCTGCGGAAGGGAAAGGGTAAGATGGGACGAAGTGAGAGAGTGGCATGGACATATGTACACTACCAAATGTAAAATAGATAGCTAGTGGGAAGCAGCCGCATAGCACAGGGAGATCAGCTCGGTGCTAGAGGGGTGGGATAGGGAGGGTGGGAGGGAGATGCTAGAGGGAGGAGATTTGGGGATATGTGTATATGTATAGCTGATTCACTTTGTTATAAAGCAGAAACTAACACACCGCTGTGAAGCAATTATACACCAATAAACATGCTAAAAATAAATAAATAAATATGCTCTAAGCCACAAATAAGATGTCTCATTTAATCCTTATACATTTTTCTGTTTTCTAAGGACTCTGATTCCTGTACCGACTAGGGCTATGTTTAAGAATAGTTATACTTGCCTATTTTTATTTGGATAGAAATGCTATTATTCAGGAACTATCCAGTAATGCAAGTTGCTTCATTGCATTAAAAAAAATTTTTTTCTAGCCATTTTTAACGTGGTATACAACCATATCAAATTTCTTTAGAAAGTCATCACCTTATTTTAAAACTAAAAATGAGAATTAAATTAGAATGAGAATAGATAACACCTATAAAGTTTCTTTTTTAAATAAAATCATGAAATATTGTGCCAAGAACACATTTCAAAATGGAAAACAAAGCTTTACAGACACATGCATATTTCAGAGTCAATATTTTCCATAATTGGTTTTCATGTATTGTGTTTCATACAAATGCATTTTACTGGAATAGTTGCTATATAGGTTAAATTTATTCTCTTGCAAACTAGAACTTAAAAGCAGGTGTTGCGTCTTAATGGAACACTGTGAGCCTATTTCTGTAATGAGCTTTACTGACACATAAATCTTGTTTGCTTTTTCAATTCACATTCTATCACATTTGCCTGCTACTAAAACATTCAAGAGAACTACAAATCTTAAATTGGTTCTTAATTTGAGAGTTTTTGAATATTTAGATTATAAAAAGACAATTTTAAATTGCATGGCATTTCTGTTGAAGCATCATGGTCATTCAAACATTTTAATTATGAATGGAAAAAACGTTACTATATTACATAATGATTAATTTCAATAATAATTCTTGAAGGCATTGAAGGATCCAGATAGAGTGCATGGACATTTCTCATTCAGCAGACTTTGTAGACAGGCATAGAATTTGCAAAGAACTTTCATAGACAGTCTCTTAAAACTTTGTTTTTATGTTTAAGACTTCTTGTTAAGGACAAATTAGTATTTGATAATATCTGACTTATTCCACCACTAGTTTTGTATAATACTAATTAGCAGAGACACAGTTATTAATTTCTACATTGTTAACATTCTAAAATTAGACAACTTAACTGTAAACTTAGTTCTTATCTTTTCACCTCTCATGAGTGATGTGAAAGTAGCAAGGAGTAAAGGGGTCCATATCCCACCTCTAGAACCTATGCTAGGTATCGAGTCAGGGGAAAACACACAATGTTTAGTAATGCCAGAGGGGAAGCAGTATTCTCATAGGAGAGACAAAAAGCAAAATAGGTAGAAGGAACATGTAGGGAAGAGATTTAGGCTATGAGGGGACGCTTGGATGAATCTGAATGACAAAGTAGTCATGTTTAGCAGGGATAGGGATTGGTCAGAAATTTCTGAGAGAAGGTGTTGGGTGAAGACACAGTGGAAGAAAATTGGGGGCTTTATAATCTAAGAACCTGTAGGCCAACATTATGGATTACCGATGGAAGTGTTGCTTACATGGGAGATGTAAGTAGTATTATCTAGAGATCTCAGAATCAGGTGGTCCTCACTTAAATCCTGGAGCAAATTATCCCATTTATAAAACACAATGTTTTATTTTGAAATAGGTCTCCTTAATGAGTGTGTGTAACATAGTAAATTCTTGTCTTGCTAGTATATGCATTACTCCATGCCCCTCAATATCCTGTTTTTTCATGGCAGAACTAATTACAGAGGACTACTGCTTTGTATCTCAGCGTCGTGATACACAGAGCGCTGGTTAAAAGTAACGTCAAGTAAAACAGTAAAGGTTAAAAAAAAGCTGGTGTATATTGCACATGAGTAGAGCAAGTATTGTAAGCTATGCTGGGTAATGGATGAGTGTGGATACCTATTAAATCTCCATTTAGTGGTGAGTTCTATAATACATAAAACAAGGCAGGAATTTTCAAGAGAGTGGGCATAACAGGTATAAGATAGGCTGGGTGTAGAAGAGTAGGAAGTAGTCAGTGTCTATGTGATGAACAGTTAGGATAAGAATGGAATGCTTGCAGGATAGGGAATTAAATATTGTTACAGGGAAGAATTAGAGAAAAACTGAAACTATATATAAAAGAAAGTTTATATTTTCTTTGTCTTTACAGTTGAAAGAGTGAGAAATCAGGAAGAAATAAATAGTAGAGTGATAATATGAAGAACTTTAAATAAAATAAGAAGTTTGAGGGTTTTTTAATTGGAAGTTTTGAAGCAGAAGAGTAAGATATTAAAACTATTAGTGTGAAGATCAGTATGCTTGTGGTATTTACTGCACATTAAAGAAATGAAAAATTAGGAGGCATAGAGACCAGGTAGGAGGCAGGTAAAACTCCAAGAGAATGGGAGCAGTACCATTGCAAATGTGAAACAGTACATGACAGTGGATGAGCTTTTACTAGTATTAGTGAGCAACATTTAGTAATAGTATTTAGTGACCAAATAGTTAAGGGGAATAAATAAGGGTTTGTTATTTTGGTCTGAGTACAAAGAAAAAGTCAACAAATTATAAAAAATAAAATAGGAACATGCACAAGAAAGCTTATTCCAGAAGTAAAATGTTGTTCATATCCATATACTTATTCTGGAGATGTCAGAATTTGACAGGGATACTACTGAGGGAAAGTTAGGTGCAAAAAGTTATACAAATAAGTAATCAAACGTAAGAATACAAATTTGCCAGTCTTCTCAGATTGATGATAATTGAGATGGGGAAAATGCAAAACTATAAACACTGCACTTTGGAGGAAAGTCTAATTTTTATAAGGAGTCAGTTTCTAGGAAAAAGTCAACTTAATTAGATAATGAGTCATAAAATGATTAGATATTAAAGTTCTTGTAGGAAATAGGTAAAATAGTAATTTGTAAAAAAAAAATCAATAATTTTTTGGTGTTCTAACAAAAATCCTGAAAATTCAGGTGTTAGGTATTTTGAAAAAAATCTTACTTTATCATTTAAAAATACATCAAAAACTATCTGTTCTATGTTCAAACTATATATAATCTCTTTGGAGCCATGAATTTGTACAACAGATGTGACAGCAGATGGTAGTAAACAATGCATTTTATTATAACTGATTAACAACTTTTGCCAAATGCCAGTAGTAATAAAGAAATCCACTTTATCTTAGAACACAAGGAATTAAATATTCAGTGATAAAAAGACAACTATTTTAGTTTACCTTAATATCACTTACCTCCGAGTGGTGATAAATTGTAGCAACTTGATCTAAACTTAGCTCTGCTTTTACCCTGCCATTTTTTAACTAAGTAAGGCAGTTATTGTATTTCATGAAGACAAGATAAATCTTTAATCAATTTTGTCATGTCTTGATTATTTGCAAAACAGGATGACAGATAGAGAGAAAAGAAGTAAAATCTGTCCAGCATAAGGTGAAATTTATTGCTGTAATTTTATAGAAGAGCCCCTTTGATGTCATAAACTGTAAGAAAAAACATGAACAGTTTATTAAAAAAACATAAGAATAGTGAGATGAGATTGCAGCCTTTATATTGTTCCACACTTTTATATTGATAATTCATTCTTGTCCCACTGTAGAAAATAGTAAATTGATTTTGATTTCATATGTAGCTGTCCCATTAATTTTCAAGGCATAACCTTATGAAGATCAAAGTTGTAGAGTTTGCTGACATCAGCTTTACAACTGAGAAGTTATCACTCCCTAAAGCAAAAAATGTATTATCAAGAAACATCTGCAAGTCCAGCTATTGTCAAAGATTTGTAATATACAAAGTATCCATGTGGCATTGTTGATGTATCTATTTCACTAAAAAATGTTAACAAAATAGTTTAAAACTCAGGGAATGAGAGCCATGACTTTAACGATATTATCAGCTTTATAGTCTTTTTAATTGAAGGGAGGTTTTATTTTTTCCATCATAACATTAGTATATTTTCACTGGTTCTGTGCCAGAGATGTCTAATGACAAAAGCTACTTTGGAGGAATTAGTTGAGATTCAAATGATTAATTGAGTGAATCATTTATTTTATAATACAGTCATTTTCTATTTGGTTTGGATGTTTTAATTTGGGTCAGAAAATGTACCTTATGTCTATGAAATAGGATAATATTAAAGACATTTTGCTCTTAAAATAGATCAATATATAGAAATTAAAAAAAAATAGCATTTACTTAACGTACTAAATCTCTAGCAAGGGGCACGAGTCCTTATAGAGTGGAGATAAGTGTTAGTTTTATCTAAACTTACACTTTAGGGAAAGTAGAATGCACTTCGTATTTCAATCATTTATTATATCATCTCATATAAAATTCAGAAAGAATACTCAGAGTCTCCAGGACTCATTTAAATATTTTTGTATTCCATTTGAATTTTTTTTTTTTTTTTTTGTGGTACGCGGGCCTCTCACTGCTGTGGGCTCTCCCGTTGTGGAGCACAGGCTCCGGACGTGCAGGCTCAGCGGCCATGCCTCAAGGGCCCAGCCGCTCCGCGGCATGTGGGATCCTCCCAGACCGGGGCACGAACCTGCAACCCCTGCACCGGCAGGTGGACTTTCAACCACTGCGCCACCAGGGAAGCCCTCATTTGAATTTTTATTTCTTTTTATCTAAGAGTTATAAATAGTGAAACCATGTATGAACATTTAAATGGGAAAACAATTTTAAAATGCACTAACCATGTCAATGAGGGAAAGCAGTTTTGAAAAAATAACATCATTTGCCTATGTGTTCATAACAGGTAAATCAGTGTAAACCCACTACAAAAACCAGTGTTTGACCATGGCCAAACACTCATCTGCTGTTTGGTTTAAACTGCTTAACATTAAGGCAATTGTTTGGATGCATTTCTTTTTAAATCACTGATCAAGATTCATAAAACCCCACTTAAAATATGAATGCCACTAATATTCACTCAGTCACCAAAATCTGTGCACAGTCCTTGACTGCTTGACACCGTATCCTATACCCCAGTCAATAACTCATTACTTTTGCCCTAATTCCTAAATATTTCAGGAAGATGTTTACAATTTTCCATCCTTATTGGTATTTTCCTAGGACAGACCACTATAACCTGATACATGGATTATTATAGCAGCCTCTTAACTTTTGTTTCCTCTTCATCTGTGTTCCAATTGATTCTCCAAATGATTAAAATAAGTTTGTTTGTTTTTTTTTTTGCGGTACGTGGGCCTCTCACTGTTGTGGCCTCTCCCCTTGCGGAGCACAGGCTCTGGACGTGCAGGATCAGTGGCCATGGCTCATGGGCCCAGCCGCTCCGCGGCATGTGGGATCTTCCCGGACCAGGGCACAAACCCGTGTCCCCTGTATCAGCAGGCGGACTCTACCACTGCGCCACCAGGGAAGCCCTAAAATAAGTTTTTAATATGTAAATTTCAGAACATTTTTACATTTATAGAAAAATTTTGAAGATAGTACCTTCATCCCTCTAGCATGAAGGTCTTACATTATTATGCAATTTATTAACACTTATTCATCCATTATTTTTAACTAAAGTCTATCATTTATTCTGATTTCCTTATTTGTTGCTTATTGTCCTTTTTCTATTCCAGGATCCTATCCAGGACATCAAAATATATTTACTTATCATGTCTCCTTAGGCAACTCTTGGTTGTGACAATTTTTTGAACTTTCCTTGTTTTTGATGGCCTTGATAGTTTTGAGTAGCACTAGTCAGGTATTTTGTAGAAAACCTCTGAATTGGGATATGTCTAAGGTTTTTCTCATAATTAGACTGGTCTTTCTCCAAAAAACACACACACACAAAGAGATAAAGTGCTGTTTTCATCACAACATATCAAGGGTGCTTACTACCAACTTGCTCCTTTCATTGAGAATATATTAGAAAACGATATCAGGATGATAGGTATGCTCCTTGCTAATGGATGTCAGTGCTTCTAGGCCCTCTAAGCTGCGAGAGCAAGGAAATATATGTCTGTTACCAACCCGTGTATATCTATAAATCTATAAATATTTCTATGTGTAACCATTTGTATCTGTATTAAGCTAAACATGAGTTCATACTGATATGTCCAAATCTAATCCATTACCACATGGATAATCCTAGCTTTCTCTCCTTGCTTATTTATAAACTCTCACTCCAGGAGTAAGAAATCTGGCTTCCACCATGTGCCATCTTTTTACTTAATTATTTAATTGTAGCACGCATGGATAGCAGCATCAGAATTGTTAACCTAGGGAGCAAAAATTTATTAACCATAGTATAATGTTTCTGTTCAATTCCTTTTGCATTTAGTTTTTCATACTCCACTCATTTCCAAAGTTTCAGAGCTCAGCACCTTTCCCCATCCCCATCAGGGAGGCTGTTTTACATATTTGTAATACAGTTAATTTTTCTTGACACATGCTGACTCCCATCTGGCTTTCCCTGAACCTCTTAATGATTTTTTTTAAAGACTTTACAGCAGTTTTAGGTTCACAGAAAAATTGAGAATTACAAAGAGTTCCTAACACCCCTTGACCTCACACATGCACAGCCGTCCTCACTGTCAACATTCAGCACCAGAATTATACGTTTGTTTCAGTGGATGAACCTATATTCACATGTGATTATCACTTAAAGTTCATGGTTTACATTAGGATGCTTAGACATAGAATGTTTGACAAATGTAGAAGGTTATATATCCATCACTTCTTTAGCATTGAATAATATTCAGTTGTTTGTACATAACACAGTTGTTTGTCTATTCACTTACAGAAGGACACCTTGGTTGCCTCCAAGTTTTGGCAATATGAATAAAGCTGCTATGAACAACTGTGTTCAGGTTTTTGTATGGACATAATTTTAACTCATTTGAGCAAATATCAAGCAGTGCAACTTCTAGATCTTATGGTAAGAGTATCATTAGTTTTGTAAGAAACTGACAAACTATCTTGCAAAGTGGCTGTACTATTTTGCATTCTTCAATGACATTTTTCAAATTTATATTTTTTAGGGTTCACTATTTTTGTTGTAAAGTTCTATGCTTTACCATAGCATAGTGTCATATATCCACATTAAAAGATTATGCATAATAATAATAGAACACTTTCAATGTTTTAAAGATTCCCTGTGCTTCATGTATTCAAATCCCGCATCCCCAAACCCTAGCAAGGAATGATTGTTTTATACTTCCTGTAGTTTTGGCTTTATGTTGCCTTATCAGACCAACATCTTTTACCTAGCAATATGCATTAAAGACTCATTGATGTTTTTGGTTGCTTGATAGATCTTTCCTTTTAATTGTTGAATGGTATCCCATTTTATAAATGTGCTACCATTTCTTCACCCATTCATATACTGAAGGGGATTTTGCTTCCAGTTTTTGGTGATTGCTATTAAAGCTGATATAAATCTATGCATATATATTTATATGTGGGGTTTTTTGTGGACATAATGTAAAAATGTAAATGGTAAAATACACCAACAAAAGACAAATATTGGCAGAGTAGAATTTTTTTAAATGATATGAAACTTTATAAGAAAAACTTACCTCAAGTTCAATAACATAGGTAAGTTCAAAGTAAAAGAATGGAAAAAGGATTATTTACCTTGCAAACATTACTTTATCTTACATTAACATGACCACATAAATTACTTTTTTCTTTATTCTTTACAGAGTGAAGAAAGTGACTAGAGACAAAGAGGAACATTTCATAGTGAATAAGATGTCATTCCACAAGAAAAATATAATGATCCTAAAGTGTATGTTCCAAACAACAGAATTTCAAAATTCATGAAGCAAAACTTATAGAGTTGAAAGGAAAAATAAAAACATTCTCAATTAGTGTTAGGGACTTCATCTTCCTCTGAGCAGCTGATAAAACTATTAGACATAAAGAATCAGCAAGAATATATAAGATCTGAATCAAACCAAACAACAGGATCTAAATCATAGTCATAAAATAAACCAAACAACATATTTTAAATAATGGAATTCACATAGAGTATGTTATCTTATGAGATTTAAACATGAAATTAATATCAGAAAGACAAAAGAAAAATCTCAAAACACTTGGAACTTATATAATACTTTTCTAAATAACATAGATAAAAGGGAGAGCTTCAAAGGGAAAATAATATAGAACTGAAAGAAAACCCAAATACAATATCTAAAATATATAGGATGTTTCTGACATAGTACTGAGAAGAAATTTCTAGCACAAAACAATTAAATAGGAAAGAGAAAACGTCTCACATAAATAGCCAAATTTCCTACCTCAAGAAATGAGGAAAGCAAAAGCAAAGTGAAACCAAAGCAAGGAAGAAAGGAGATAAGAACAGAAATGAAAGAAATTTAAAATAGTTAAACAATAGAGAACATCAATGAAACAAAAGACGGGTTCTTCAAAAAATTATTCAATAAAGTTGATAAAATTCTAGCAAGAGTTGAAAATCAAAAGGCAGAAGAAACAAATAAATCACCAATATAGCAAACGAAAGACAGTATAACACTAAAGATTCTGCAGCCATTAAAGAATAATATAACATTACAAAAAAATTTGCACTAAAATTCAATAACTTAGAAGATAGAGACCAATTCCTCAAATGCTACATTAAACAAAACATACTAAGATAAAATAGATAATCTCAAGTCCAATTACTATTAAATAACTTGAATTCATAATTTAAAATCTCTAATCACTGTATAATTCTAATAAACATTCAAAGATTTAACACAAATTTTATACTATATCTTTCAGAAAATAGGAGACAAGGAAATATTTCCCAACTCTTTATATGAGGTCAGTGTTACCCTGACACTGAAACCAAAGATTTTTTTAAAAGAAACTAGAAATTAGTAGTCCCCATAAACATAAACTCAAAAATCCTCAACAAAAATATTGGCACATTGTAACTAGAAATTATTAAATTATACACCATTACCAAGTAGAATTTATTCCAGGTATGCACAGATAGTTTAACATTTGGAAATATACCCATATTGTACATCATATCGGCAGGCTAAAGGAGAAAAGTCATGTGAATATATCAATTGATATAGAAAATTACTGACAAAATTTGACACACTTTTATGATAAAAATGTTAAGAAAATTAGAGCTAAAGGTAAACACCCTCAACTTGTTAAGAAACTTCTACAAACACCAGAACAGCTAATATCATACTAACAAACTGGAGGAAAGAAATATTTTAAGTATTCATTTAAAAAATTTATATTGAATTATATTGTATATATAATATATATTATAATATGTATAATACATATGTTATGTATTTATATAAGATTTTATTTATTTAATAATTAAATAAATAATGCTATCCCTAATTACAAATGACATGATTCTCTACACTGACAAAACACAATGAATCTACATAAAAGTTCTTAGGAGTAATAAGGGAGTTCAGAAAGACTGCAGAATACAAGATACGCAGAGTACAGAAGTCAATTGTATTTTTAGATACTACACGTAGACACTGAAATTAGAAATGCATTACCATTCAAAAACTTACGAGTAAATACAACATGTATCTGACTTGTATACTACAAATTACAAAACACTGATTAGATAAATCAAAGAAGATCTAATGAAATAAAGAGACACTTTGTGTTCATGGATTGGGATACTCAACATAATAAACACTTGAATTATCTCCAAAAGAATGTATAGGCAAACTTATAGCTCAATTCCCTAGATCAAATTTCTATCAAACCCCAGTTATATGTATTATAAATATAGACAAGATTATTCTAAAATTAATATGGAAATATAAAATTATTACAATAGTTAAATAATTTTGAAAAAGACAACTAAAGTGGGAAGAATCAACAATCAAGACTGTGTTGTTGACACAGGCATAGACATGTATATCAATGGCACAGTATGAAAAACCCCAAAAAGGATTCACACAGATATGCCCAACTGAAATTTGACCCAGGTGGAAAATAATTTAATGGTGGAAAGGTAGCCTTTTCAACAAATGATTCTGTGGCATTTAACAACTCTAGGACAGAAAATAAACATCAGCTAAACTCGTACCTCATACAAAAATTAACTCAATATAGCTCAATGCAAAATGCAAAATAATAAAACTTTTACAATATAGGGGATAATCTTTTTGTTCTAAAGCTAGGGAATCGGTTCATAGATGTGACATCAAAAGCACAATCCATAAAAGATTGATAAATTTGACCTTATCAAAACTGGAAACTTTTGCTCTGCAAAGGAACATGTGAAAAAATGAAAGATAAAGTACACACTGGGAGAAAATATTTGCCAACCACATCTAACAAAATGTAATATCTAGAATATGTAAAGAACTCAATAGTAAAAACAATCACTCCAATTTAAAAATGGGAAAAAAGTATAAACATATTATACTGAGACACAGAGTTTGCAAATAGTCACATGAAAATATTTACAACATAATTTGTCATTACGGAAACACAAATTAAAAACACAATGAGATACCATTACACTCCTATCAGATAGTTAAAATAAAGAATAAAGACACCACAAATTTTTGGTGAGGATGCAAAGAGACTAGATCATTCAAGCATTGCTAATGGGAATATCAAATATTACTACTAATCTGGAAAACTGGCAGATTTTTTTTACACCTAAACATGAAACCACCGTAAGACCCAGAAACTGCATTCTTGACAATACCCCATAGAAATGGAAACTTATGTTCACATAAAAACCTGTACAAAAATGTCCATAACCCCAAACTGGAACCAACATAGATGCCCTTCAATGGTAAATAATTAAAGACAGTGTAGCCTTATATACCATGGAATATTACCCAGCAATTAAAAGAATAAACTATCAGTATAAATAAAAAGTTGAACCTCTAGCGACTTAACTGAGTTTAAAATACGCCAATCCCAAAATGTCACGTACTAGATGATTGCATTTATTTAATATTTTGAAAAGATTATATTTTTGAAGAAGAGAGTATATAAGGGTGGTCAGGGGTAGGGAAGTACTAGGGGAAGGGAGGTGGATGGGGTTCTAATAGAGCAACAGGTGGGATCCTTTTGCTGATGACACTATCTTATCTGTGATGGTGGATACATGAAACTGTACATGTGATAAAATTGTGGAGAACACACACACACACACACACACACTAGTGAGTATAAGTAAAGCTGAATAAATATGATTTGTTTTAAAGTTTAAAAAATGAACAGTAATGATTCTTATAATGAGGAAAATTTTTTGAAACCTCTCTTTACCCATCTCAGGTAATCTACATTCTAAGCCTCTTAAATATGTGATCTTAGTAGTCTTCTTTTAGTAATAAGAATGAGAATAAGTGAAGTTTATAGTTCATGATTTCCATTATATTTAACTTGAGGTACAGAAGTTTGTGTACCCCATGGTACTTGTTTTAAATATAGTGTATGAAGATACATCAATTACTGAGTGAATATACAAATACATTCCTGATGGCTTAAATGATACCAAATAAAATTCTAATGTATGCATGTATTTCTTCATTTACTATAATAGCTATTAGAATTTTCAATATTACAAATATATTTATCTTTAATATTTCCTCCTTACTTTTTCTGCACATTAAACATATATATTCTGAAATACATTCCTTCCATCACACAATCTTTTCCACAGATTTTTTATATTTTGAAATAACTTAATTCTCATGTCATTAACATTTGGCACAATATGAATCATGCCTTTCCCTTCTTTATAAACAAAGATTGAATGCAGTAGAAAATAAACTAATGGTGTGAAATAACAGTGGTATTTGTCTCATGTATTCTGAATACCAGCAAATAATTTATCTTCATAATACAAAAATAGGAGAGATAGGGCTTCCCTGGTGGTGCAGTGGTTGAGAGTCTGCCTGCCAATGCGGGGGACGTGGGTTCGTGCCCCGGTCCGGGAAGATCCCACATGCCACGGAGTGGCTGGGCCCGTAAGCCATGGCCGCTGAGCCTGGGTGTCCGGAGCCTGTGCTCCACAATGGGAGAGGCCACAACAGTGAGAGGCCCGCGTACCACAAAAAAAAAAAAAAAAAAAAAAAAAAAAAAAAAAAAAAAAAAAAAAAAAAAAAAAGAAAAAATAGGAGAGATAAATAAATTGTAGACATTAGAGTGATTATTTATGCTATAATAATGTTCATTGTTAGAATAAAGGAAAATAGGAAAATTAATTTAACATGTTTGAGATGATTTATTTGTATTAAGGAGGAACTTAACATATTGCTTGATAAAACTAATCATGAACAATAATATATAAATTAATGGATGCTTTATGTTAATTAACTAGTATTCAACCACCTGTCTGCTTCTGCAAATTGTAACTCAACCAAGAATTAAATGTAACTCAAATCGCAGAACTTGACAATTAGGTAAATTTTTATTTACTTATTTAGAAATTCCCAACAAGAAAAACACAAGGCTGTATTTGAAAACAACCATGAGGAGAGCCCATTTGCCACTGTCCTGAATTATTAGCTACTTGCCTGGAGAAATTTTTGTGTATTATAGTTAATTGAGATTTTTCTAAAACGAAGGTTATGGATGAAAAAAAATCAATGTGTTAAACAAATGGATATTTGCACATTAAACTCAGGCAATAGTGATAAACATACAATCAATCACTATCAACTTCTCACATTTCTATTATTATTATTATTTTTTAAAATCATTCTTTGGAAGATTTTGTTTCATTTGGATTAGGAAAAAGTTTTTCAAAATATGTAGTAAAATCCTTCTGGGGGAAAAATGATATCTGACAAAGGTAAGACTTTTTCTTTTTTCCTTTTTTTTATTTTTTATTTTTGGTCTGCTCTTGCTCACCTCTTTCTTGAAAAACAAAAAAACCCCTGAACTGAACAAGGAATTTAGCGTATTCTAATTTAGCAAAGACGGAATTCAATCTGACATACTGTGACTAAATTTACAATCATATAAATATTAAACTGAAAGAAAATGTGAAATAAGTGACAAAAGGTCAACTTATTAACAGATTTGTAACGTCATCAGCGAAAATCAATGTGTAAAAATGTAGCCATGAAAAAAACAAAAACGTAGCCATGGATGCATACACAACTACATTCTGTGTATCTAAAGAAAAATTCCACACAATGTTTCTTTCCTTATCAATAAGAAATTGCTACAGAACTTAATGACTTGGAGCTATTATTTTTAATAATAATTGTGAATTGTGAATTGTCTAATAATAATTGCCTAATTGTGAATTCAGGTAATTTTATTTTATGGCTGATGGGAGGAATTTTTAAAATTAAAGTATAATATAGCATGTAATATTTCTTATCTAAAAATTATAAAGCATTGAATTCTAATAGGGTAAATAAAAAATGGCATCTTGAGGCTTAAATTAGCTTCTAAACAATAGCAAGTCATACAGGGATGCTTAACCCATTGTTCTATGCATTTGGGCAGTTTTTAAAGTCAGTGTACAAAATCCATCATTTATTATTATTATTATTATTACTTGTGGATTTGGTGAGTAAATATATTTACTCCATCTCCAAATTTTTCTTGGCTGTACAAACATAAAACCTTAAAGTATAAAATATTTAAACTTTAAGGCTGCCACAAGTCCACAGCATAAAATAAACTACAAAATACTTTTCTGTCACTGAACACCTAGTTTTTTATGTCCATAAAAATTTACTATTTATGTATCTTATCCATATTTATTTATAAGCTCTTGACTTAGGCAAAAGAGATATTAAAGAAGAGTGATAAAAAGGAACTCATATTAGAAATATTTAAAATATAAACCCATTTTATATTTATGTTTTAAGACAGAACAGTATATAGCTTCACTGTTATATAGGTAAATCTATATAATAAATTGAGCAGTGGGGCAGCATTCAGTATGGTTAACTCATACAGTATTCACGCTGTGAAATTAAACTTTTGGATAACTTTACTACCTCCCAGCATAAAATATGAGGCGACTATTTCTTGACAAATACACCTATCTCTGCAATTTGAAATGACAACTTGATGAAAAACATAAAGCATATTCATATTTATTTATGAATGGATATATATGTATATCCATTTCTGAACTTTATGTTGTCTCATTAAATTTTCAAATTTAGTGATTATGTCTGGCTGTTTTTCCAATTATACTTGTGTACTACAACTTAGCAAATGCTACTGGTGCCCTATGTTCTATTCCCTTCTGCCATCCCAGTCTCCAGTTCTTTAAGCAGATAACTTGAGGAGAAATTATGCAAGCTTCTCAAGAAGTCCTGTTTGTATCAAGCTTACATGGACTATAACCACCTTAAATGAAACATGTATTAGCTTTTCCTTCTTAACTGTTTCCTATACCCATTCTCTCAACCTGGCTCCCTGATATTGCTTTCCAAATAAAAAACACTTGGAACCAAGTCCTTGGCTTAATGATCAATTATGTGGGAAACAGAAAACACTTTGCTTGTCTCCTTATAGAAACTAATAAATCAACAGGTTTAAGGACTAGTTGGATATAACACAATCACTTGTTTTTACAACAAATGGGTGCTGTCTTCATTTCCTGGCTTTCTTTGTATTGTTAGCCACTCTTCTACTTTTTCAAGTTTGATGGCTTATTTCTGTTTGCTTCCTTTTACTATCCTTGACTTCTTTTATCTCTTTCACTTGTTACTGAAGCGCCTGTTCTTTATTGTGTGTCCCTCAGCTCTTTCTCCTAAAATTGTTTTAAGGATCTAATTTTATTCTATAAATAATTATCAAAAGAAAGAGGAAGAAAAAGGAGGGAGAAAAAAGAGATAATCTTCCTAATTGGTCTCATTGTTTTCACCTTGTCCCACTCTAATTATTAGTCTTCACAACCAAGGTAATTTATTTAAACTAAACATATACTTGTGTTGATCTTCTGCTCAAAATATTCATATTTTTGCCACTATGCTGACTTATTTAGCTGTACCCTCAGAATATTATGCTCCTTTTAGGTAGCATTTTGGATTAGTTTAAATCATGAAGATTTGGCCAACTATGTGTTTAATGGTTCTCTTTCCTACTGAGAATTACATAAAAATAGTCTAAGCATGTTAACAATGAGACAATTCCAAAAGGGGTAAAAATATACATATAATTGTAGTTCCTTACATAGCACAAATCATAAAAAATGATACATAAATAAAGCATTTCAGGCAATTTGCTGAATATCTTAAATCTTGTTTAAATATCACAGTATTTTGAAGAATTCACTCTACTAGGATCTCCATCAGGCTAGGATTTATAATTTTATACATTATAGCATCAGTAGTCACAAGTTGAGAAGAGGGACTCAATAAACATTAGTTGAAAAAAGTGAATAACTAGACGATGTACTACTGTTGTTGTTGCCCCAAGAAAGCAAGGAACAAGCCTCAAAAGTTAATTTGGATTGGATGTTGAGACGAATGATGCCAAATTCACCAAGAGGTTATAAACGGACTTATGATTCACATAAT
>RJWK010046441.1:0-17639 GCA_004363435.1 Platanista minor | reverse complement strand
CTTTGTTCGCACAGCTCCCGGGGCTCAGCTTTGGATCTGGCCCCGCCTCTGCGTGTAGGTCTCCGGAGGGCGTCTGTTCTTCGCTCAGACAGGACGGGGTTAAAGGAGCCGCTGACTCGGGGGCTCTGGCTCACTCAGGCCGGGGGGAGGTAGGGGCACGGAGCGGGGCGAGCCTGCGGCGGCAGAGACCACCGGGGCGTTGCACCAGCCTGAGGCTCGCTGTGCGTTCTCCCGGGGAAGCCGTCCCTGGATCCCGGGACCCTGGCGTTGGCGGGCTGCACAGGCTCCGGGAGGGGAGGTGTTTAGAGTGACCTGTGCTCGCACACAGGCTTCCTGGTGGCGGCAGCAGCAGCCTTAGCGTCTCACGCCCGTCTCTCGGGTCCGCGCTGGTAGCCGCGGCTCGCGCCCGTCTCTGGAGCTCCTTTAAGCAGCGCTCCCAATCCCCTCTCCTCGCGCACCAGGAAACAAAGAGGAGGGAAGAAAAAGTCTCTTGCCTCCTCGGCAGGTCCAGACTTTTTCCCGGACTCCCTGCCGGCTAGCCGTGGTGCGCTAGCCCCCTGCAGGCTTGTGTTCACGCCGCCAACCCCAGTCCTCTCCCTGCGCTCCGACCGAAGCCCGAGCCTCAGCTCCCAGCCCCGCCCGCCCCGGCAGGGGAGCAGACAAGCCTCTCGGGCTGGTGAGTGCCGGTCGGCGCCGATCCTCCGTGCGGGGATCTCTCCGCTTTGCTCTCCGCGCCCCTGCGGCTATGCTCTCCTCCGCGACTCCGAAGCTTTTCCCCTCCGCCACCCGCAGTCCCCGCCCGCGATGGGGCTTCTCAGTGTGTGGAAAGCCTTCCTGCTTCACGACTTCCTCCCACTGGTGCCGGTCCCGTCCCTATCCTCTGTCTCTGTTTTTAGGGTTTTTTGGTTTGCCCTACCAAGGTAAGTGTGGAGTGTCTTGCCTTTTGGGAGGTCTGAAGTCTTCTGCCAGCGTTCAGTAGGTTTTCTGCAGGAGTTGTTCCACGTGTAGATTTATTTCTGGTGTTATCTGTGGGGAGGAAGGTAATCTCCGCGTCTTACTCTTCCGCCATCTTGTCTCTGGTCTCTGTAAGGTAGTTTCTGAAGGTGATATTCTCAGAAAATTGAAGCTTAGAGACACTAGATAATGTACGTAAGTCATCTTGCTCCACGTCTGTCACATACGTGGCATTCGATACTGGCCATTGCTTTTGTCGTTACTGACATTCAAAGTCACCTAATGCGTAGATCGTAGAGCTGGGACTGAAGTCCAGGCCCTACAATTCCCCAACATAGAACATCTCAAAGACTGTTCCATTTCCCTCTTCCCCTGAAGCGAGGACAGAATTCTTTTGAAATTTTTCTAAATGTTTGTACTGCTAGGAACCATGGCAAGTGAATCAAGGTAAAAATCTGCAGCCCTGCCCCCTTGATATGGTTCGTGTTCACCTATATTGTGAAGAGAACATCAAAAGTATGCCAATCATTGGCAGCAAGAGAGTGCTGTGAGAACATAGGAAGGACTGAAATGATATGCCCCTATTCCAGCAGTCTGCTGAAGTTCAGGGACCGGGAGAGGTAACTACGAGGTAGGATCAGGTCAGAGACACCCTGAGGGCTGTTTGGAGAGAGCGTGGTGGAAACTGTTCTCTCTTTTTTGATTTACTTTACTTATTGAAATATAGTTGATTTACAATGTTGTGTTAATTTCTGCTGTACAGGAAAGTGATTCCATTGTACATATATATATATACATTCTTTTTTGTATTCTTTTCCATTATGGTTTATCTCAGGACATTGAATATAGTCCCCTGTGCTATACAGTAGGACCTTATTGTTTATCCATTCTATATATAATAGTCTGCTAACCCCGAACTCCCACTCTGTCCTTCCCCCCACCTACCCTCCCCCTTGGCAACCACATGTCTGTTTTCTATGTCTTTGAGTCTGTTTCTGTTCTATAGATAGGTTCATTTGTACCATATTTTAGATTCCACATATAAGTGATATCATATGGTATCTGTCTTTCTGTCTTAGTTCACTCAGTGTGACAATCTCTAGGTCCATCCGTGTTGCTGCAAACGGCATTATTTCACTCTTCTGTATGGCTGAGTAGTATTCCATCCCATATGTGTACCACACCTTCTTTATCCATTCATCTGTCAGTGGACATTTAGGTTTTTCCATGTCTTGGCTATTGTGAATAGAAACTGTTCTCTCTTACCATCTTTTCTCCCTTTCACTTTCCACACCAAGTCCCACCTGCAGTCTTCTTCCTGGCCATCCCCAGACCTGTCTCATCACTATGGAATTTATACTGTGAAAAGCAAAGAGCAGGAGTAGAGAGGTCCCCCAAAGCACCTAAGTTCCAAAGGACAGGGCGATGGATTTCACAAACGGCACCAACTACTTGAGGGAGATGATGGGAGAGGAAGAAAGGAGGCACACGGTGGTAAAGAAGTCACCATTGCTTTACAGCAAACTGCCAGTGTGTGGACAAGCCCCTGACACCTAACCCAGTATGATTTACCATGCTTCCCCAGCCCTGCCGGCCCCGCCCCCCCCACCCCCCCCCACACACACTCCTTTCCTTTCTTCAAGATGTAATTTTTTTTTTAATTTGTCATGGGTTTGTCTTGTCATTTCTACTGTCCTAAAAATAGAATTTGGAAAATAGAGCCAATTTAAATTTTGGAAGTTATCTAGGAAAGGGCAACTCACCCAACCTTGGGGAATCACTAGATTCCACATAGAAACCATGAATGAGCACAGGCCTATCGTTCTTTCAAGCACTAGTCATCAAGATGTGATATTCTACCTATGTCAGAATCATCCAAGGTACATGTTAAAATTTAAGATTTCACAGACCACCTCAGACCAAACTGTAACTGAATACCTACGGGTGTGAACCTGGAAATTGCATTTTAAATATTCCCCCATGTTATTCTTATGCATCTTAATAGGAAACTATACTTTATAGGGAATGTATAGAGTTAGCTGAAGCTAGGGTGGAAATCATATTGCAATATATGTGTTTGAAATCAACACACTGAACACCTTAAACTTACAATGTTTGTCAATTTATGTCACAATTCTTTTAAAAAAAAAAAAAGAAAACTGTGTTTTAGAGGCTTAAATTCTACACCATAATTTTTTAGCTGAGGTCCAGGTCAGCCCAACTCCAAGTTATAGTTTTTATCAGTGATATAGAATACATCCTTTGCTTCATCCCCTGGAATTTCCTTAAGAAGTCCAATTTTTTTTTTTTATTTTTAATCAGCTCAGTATTCTCTTCCCTGAAAAATATCTTGCCCACATATCTAAATTACTGTCTTTTCTTCTTCAGTTTTTTCCAACCAAAAACAAAAACAATAGGCAGTTCCTTTATACATTCATGATCACCACTCTTAACTGCCCTTCCATTGGTGTTGAAAGCATGACAAAGAAAACCACTCCAAATTCAATTGATTTGGACTAAAAGACACTAGAGTCTGGGAGCTAGGCCAACAAATCAAGTGGCAAAAACTTATTTGAGCCAATTAGATAGGGATATGCAAATTAATTGGCCATGATATCAGGGTCAAGCAATAACATGCAAATAAACTGGCATCTTATTGGGCTAACGAGATAGGAATAAGCATAATAAGTTGGCCATGATGTCAGAAGGCTTCATCCTAATTTAGGCTTGAATGTTATAATATAAAATTCTGTGACACTTTGAAAGGCTTAATTACAATATTGATAAAATAGTCTGAATCCCTAAGATGTGAACAAGTTGATCTGAAAAAGAAATGACAAATCTTTAAACTGGATCATCCTACAATGTGAGATCCAGCCACAATTACCACAGAATAGAGAGAGATGCTACACCTGAAGGACTAAGTGGTTTGGATGAAATGAAAAGAGGAGATGTGGGATGTGGGGTAGATTTGATATCAGAAAAAATGAATGATTGGCTGAAACACATGAGTTCAGAACAGAACAAAAACTCCTAAATAAGTCCTTTAGCCGGCAGGTACATATCAAATCATACAACAAACATTTGAATACCCACTCAGTGCCAGGCACTATGCCAGTCCTTGGCTAAACAAGTAAAAATAACAGCAGACACTCACGTAGCACAATGTGAGCCAGACATCCTCCTAAACGCTTTTCATATGCTAAGTGATTTAACACACACTTACAACCCTATGAGGTAGATACTACTTTTAATGCTATTTTATTGGTAGAAGTAAAGCACAAAGAGGTAAGTAACTTTCCCACGGTCACAGAATCAGTATTTGGCAGATTTAGGATGTCAAGCCAAGCAGTCTTCCGACTCCATGAATAAAACTTGACTCCTCAGGCATTACCCTTCCTCGCCAGGTTCAACCAGGATGACAGATGGCTAACTACCTGTTATAGTTTGAGAGATGGCCAAAAATTCTACCTGATTCCAAAATTCCTTCATGCCCAAACTAAAATTAGATCATGGAAGCCACTAATATAAATTCACTGGTTGATTGTTCAATTAGGTTTTGGTTACTTAGATGGCAAAGACAGGATCAATGAGTTCATAAGATCAGACATCAAATACTAATAGATTTCCAGGCTGAAAAGACCATGTCAGTTTCAGTGTACAGACTGGTATGTTATTTTGGTGACTGATTCTTTATGCACAAAAGAGGACAAAATACAAAACAGTGTAGTTTCAGCTGTATCAGTGGTATAGAGACGTAGGGACGTTGCTAGAACAATATGGAAGAAAGCCCAAGCCTAAAGGATTTGAGTGCCTGTTAGGTGGCAGAGGAAGACTAAAGAAAAATTTTACCTACTACTCAATATCAAGGGCTGATTCTGGACGACAGTGTATATGATATGATTGGGATTGGGGGGGAGATATGATTTAACAGTACAAAAGCTTACTGCCCCTATAAAGTGCTATGGGACTCTGTGGGCCGATATTGCATATTTAAATAATAAGACTGAAGAAACCTGAATTGCAACAGACAACTACCAGGAAAATAGAGCTCAGCTGGACAATGTTAATGAGATCCACATATGGAGAAGTGGAAATAGTTCCAAAGAAATCTGAATTTTTACTAGTCACCGTGAAACTCCAATTCTGAAGGTAACATCCATGTTTCCTGCCACTGAAATTCCAAGCTCAGTGAATAAATCCAAAATAAAAAGAAAAAAAACAAACCTTGCTAGGCTGAGTAATCCAAAGTGTGATAGATGAGCTTCAGTGTAGTCAAGCTTAGAAATAATATACTGAAAGGAAAAAAGAAAGTTAGAGTATAAAATAATAGGGTCTATTATAAGCCAAGAAAAGTCACGTAGAGCCATCCATTGAAGACATTTATCAAGTGTGCCACTACAACCAAAGAGGCTTGGTGTTGTCATGGAGGATTTTATAAATACAAGAGGGAAAAAAATGCCCTGCCTTTGTCCCAGACTAAAGCTCATTCACGTGTGGAGTGCCTGTGGTTACAGTCCGACCTTAGGAAAGAGTGGGGTTAAAGGACCAGCTGCCAGAGACGCGGCTAGAACAGGGATGAAGAGGCTGTGTGGGAGAACAGGCTAAGAAGATTGCGACTTTGTAGTCTGGAAAAGGAAAGCTGAGCAGAGATATGATTAGAGTCTGAAAATCATGAAAGGTAGAGCCAGAGTAAGACCTACCTGTTTATCACATCCCACAATGCTAAAATTAGGAAGTGACTTTGATGCTTGAAAGAGAATAGATAAAAGGGAGGGCCATTGAGAATCATCTCAAAGGCAACTTTCTGCACAAATTCATCAAATTTTCTCTGCTACTTTACAGTTCAGTAGTAAAACTTGTTCTAGGAGATGGACTGGGTTAAGATCAATGTATGGGTCTGTTTTGAGTTATAAGCTCAAAAGGGGACATCTCTAAACCTTTATTGTATGTTGTCTTGTAGGACCCCATGTGCCTTTCCATGAGTAACCATCAGAAACAGACCCCACAGCTGCAAAGCTCACTAGCTGTTCAACCCAGAATGGCTATATTTGCAACCTTGAGTTTCCATTCTATCCTCTGCTCTCCATTCAGTATGCAAGAAAGGAATAGGGAAGGCCAGATTTAATAGGTAATTGCACTGGCAGGATTAACGCTCCAAAATACTTCTGTTTTTAAAACTGTATTTGGTGGGCTTTGAGAGATTTTATTATCTATATTATATGTATTTGATGTTTTAAAATAAAACTACTAAAAATATATCACATTTGTGTCAACATTATAAATTAACTATACTTAAACTTTCAGAAGTTAAAAAAAAGTTGCAAATATCTTTGCCATTTTTCTCTTCCCTTTATGGGACTGCCAGTTTCCCATTCAGCCTGGAACAGTTAGGTAACAAAAAGGGGAAATACTATTGAGTCTGAAACACCACAGCAATGCTCAGAGAAATAGAAACATCAAAAACAATCTTTTTAAAAAACAATTACACACTTTATTATAGTCACCTCCACTTTCAAAAGGATATATTGTTTGTATTTGGTCCCTTAATCCTGATTTCTTATAAATTTAATCATTCTTTTTCCTTCCTTTTTATAGCCTTGCCACTTGCTTGTACCAAGAGCTACCTTGAGAGCAGAGATGGTGTCTACATATGTTTGCCTTCTCAGAGGCCCTGGAACTTATGTGAGGGGAACATACTTCAGCTTCCCTGCCTAAACAACCAGTTACAGATTTTAAGATTCTGCCAATCTAACTGGTTATTTTGCTTTCACCTTCCAACTGATCTGACTTAATTTCTTCCATTTAATGAAATCCTTTTGGCATCATAGAGTAGTAATAGTATAACAGAAACAGCAACTAAGAAATAAGATCAGAAACATAACATGTACTTATTGAAATTGATTTCAGCTGTCATTTTCAGATTTCTTTTTTCCTTTATTCCCCCACTCCCTTAGTAGTTTTTTAAAAAGTGAAACAGGGCTTCCCTGGTGGCGCAGTGGTTGACAGTCCGCCTGCCGATGCAGGGGACACGGGTTCGTGCCCCAGTCCGGGAGGATCCCACATGCCGCGGAGCGGCTGGGCCCGTGAGCCATGGGCCGCTGATCCTGCGCGTCCGGAGCCTGTGCTCCGCAACGGGAGAGGCCACAACAGTGAGAGGCCCGCGTACCGGGAAAAAAAAAGAGTGAAACAGATTATCTCCAAGAAATAAAGGAAAAGAGTAACCCAGAAATGCACGTGTTACTATAGTTATTCCTCAATGAGGGTCATCAAGACATTTTCCAGTGAAGAAGACAAAAGCGGCCCCCTAGTCCCATCCCAGCATGAACAGATAAGGCAATGACTCAGCATCTTACTTGTTCAATCCTTTATAGACTAACTCCTTATAAAAGTCAAGAGACCATAGCAGCTGGTTGCCTTTTTCAATTCCTAATGGCCTAAATTTTGCTACATATCATTCTCAGGAAAACTAGGAGATTTTCTTTTTTTTTTTTTTTTTTTTTTTTGTAGAAGAAAAAAGTTAAAAGGTTTTAAGTGTTTACTTAGGAAATTAACTTTGTAACTTGAAAATATGAGATAAGCACATTATTTGATCTCCTTGGGAAAGCTCAAACTGTTTTTCTCAAAAGGAAAGCAACATGGTGACTGACTTAACTTCTAGACTTCAAACTACTGGTTTCAGCCAACAATATGACAGTGTGATTAACTGTCCCATGTGAACCAAAGAGAGGTGAATGCACTTAGTGATAGCACACTTGCAGAGCTCATACGCGTACATATGGAACTGTGAGATGTCACAGTTACCTACAGTTGTTACAGCTGCCATTTGTTCCTAGTATTACGGACTTTCATATCCTAATTAAGGAAACAAATGCTTTCACACATAGCACTGTTAAACTATTTACCTCCATTTTTAGTTTTCCAATTATAGAGAAGCTCAATAAAATTAAAATAACCTATAACCCCCACCACTGATTTCAAATGAAAGGTAAAAAATTAAGCCCCCAAACTACTCCCTCTAATCCCTTCCCATTCAGAGGTAGTTCAGTGTCTCAAGGAAACGATTTGAAACTTCACATCAAGATTTTTTTGATTTATATAAATTATATATGCACATATAGTATATGCACTTTATAAAAATGAGATCATAAAACATATTACGCTAATATTTTTTCACCTAGCAATATATAATAGAGATCCTTCTAGGACAGTATGCATGATGTGCCATTACTTCTACTAGTTGTATGCCATCTCTTTGTTTGGATGCACCATAATATATTTAGTAATTCCCTTATAAATATAACCATGAGGAAAACTATTTAACTTCAAAAGACTTGAAGCAAGACCTAAATAGAATAATGTGCTCCTGGGTAGTACTATACTAAAGATGTCAGTTCCTCCCAAATAAAGGTTGGAAGAAACCAAAGGCATTAATATCCCTATAATACATAGAGTTTCTACAGATCAATAAGAGAAAGAAACACACTGGGGGAAATTTCTCATTTTTTTTTTTTCATGTTTCTAAATTTTTCTCACTGCTTCTTATACTGGCTCCTGTTGCTAAAAGGTAAAATATTACATTTATACAGTCTCATCATGCCTCTAACTAAGGAAGGATTTTAAAGTAAGATGCAATTACCCTAAGTTCAAAACCTAAAACTGTGTTGCTTAAAAAGACAACCTTGACTGATTGCAAAGAATACCAAAAAAAAAAAAAAAAAAAAAAAATCAGGTCATTAGCATGTAGATTTTCAGATTTTCATCAGCTATATTTGCAGGCATTTGAAACCTTTAACACACTCAGTCCAACAGCATTGTTTTGATAACAAGTTGGAGATATCTGTGACACTCACCATAGTCAGAGTTAAAATGTATACCTTTACAGAGTCAAAACCAATATTTTTAAGACAATTTCTCAAGTTCTAGATTTTACAAAACTACTTAAACATGTGAAAGCTACTTATACTGAAAGTTGCCAATTCTAGGTATAGAAAATACTCTTGAGTTTTATAGTACCTTCTTTATATGCAGTGAAAACATTATAAATGAAAGCAGCCTAAAGAGCTGTAGTATATTATAGGGAAGCTTCAGTTTACTATAATTAGATACCTATTTTACTCTTAACTGGAAGGCGTGCTCATGTTTTATATAAGAATTTCACTGAAAAAATTTTAAGAAGAGTTTTGTGGCAGAGATTTTAAAAGAGGCAGTGAATGCTTATGAATTATGCAAGTCTGAACTTTCATTTTAATAACTCCATTAAAATATAAAAACCTTAAAAGCCTCCCAATAGGAATTTAACTTTATAGAAAGGCTTTATATGTGCCCTGACCTTGCCAAAAGGCATGCCTTAGGCATGATTTAACAGTTATTACAGGGCAAAGCCTAATAATAAAGACCCATCTGAAAAAACCAGCATTTGTCCTTGCCTCCTTGGCCTCCAGTGGAGTTGCAACTCAGCCGTAAACAGACCCTCTCCTGAGAGACAGCAGGATGCAGTGGGAAAGGAACAGTAACCAGCATTGGAAAACCTGGATCTGAAGCCTTTTAACCTTTCTGATCCTGTCTGCTTGTTTTTACAATTGGGGTATTAATAACAGCAAGGTTGTCACGTAAGCAAATGAAGTAATGTCAGGTGGAAACTCTGAGTTGATAGCACCGTGTAAGTGTTGGTTATTTTTAAGCCAAAGACAGTTCTTGGTTGACTATTTTTCTCACCATATCCTGGTTCCTAGAAAATATAGTCCTATATGGCTCATATTGTGTATGTTTAAAGAATGCACCCCCATTATTTGGATGGCAGTCACCTGCTTGGACTCACCTGCTCTAGGAGAACATCCCAAGGCTAACAAATCCGGCTCCCCTCTTCCATTCATTCTTGGCCACAAGACCTTGTATATTTTATAAGAAATAAGACCAGTAGTGTATTTCTCAAGGATATATTTCTACCATTTTCAACTCTAAGTTATATGAATTTTCTAAGATACCAGAGTTCTCTCCCAAGTGGTTCTTTATGATCACAGGCCCAAGATTGGGCTAATAAATAGGAATACAGAACAGAACCTCTCTTATCCTAATGATCAAGTTCATGCCTGGAAGCTGGATAAACTCTCTCTAAAATGAAAACACCATAAGATGGAACCTGGTGTTGCTTTGTTAATTTGACTAGAAGGGGCAGGGCCTGGTCCCAGAGCAACTCTGGGGGAAGATATGTGAAAAATTGTTGTGCCCTACAGCAGAGATGAACCCTCTATGTCACTTTGATTTGTTATTTAACTAATTGCTCATTTTGCCCACATCAGTAATGTTGAACTGTGTGTGTCTCTCTCAGACTAGCCAGCCTGACCCAAGTTTAAACCAATTGCTTAGGAAGCATTTTCTGTGAAGCTAAGAACCTGAAGACTATCTATATTCCAGGGATAAGTGTCAGAACTTCACAGGATGCTAAGGCAGATATAAACACGAGATTAGGAGGTATATTCCAGCTTGATCCTCACATTTAAAAAACTCTTCAAACATATTGCGATCAAGGCTGCTCTTATTTTTTAAAATCAAGATATCTGGAGTAATATTCACAAGAGAAGTATTACGTAAGTTTAGCCCAAAGCTAAAGATGCTATCCTCAAAACCAAATTAGATATAGATTTTCATGTGTAAACAGATACATCTTTTAAATTAACGTACCCACATAATTATAGCATATAGATTTTGATTCTTATAATTGCCACTTGAAATTTTTTTTAATCTAAACTATTCTAGCCATCTTTAATGCTGTAAGAGGACCTAGTTTTTAAAGCTACTAGAACTTAACATTTGCTTGCAAGCAAGATACAGGAGTGGGACTTTTTTTTTTTTTTTTCCATCTTGGGTGGGTTGAT
This sequence comes from Platanista minor, assembly GCA_004363435.1. Lineage (NCBI taxonomy): Eukaryota > Metazoa > Chordata > Mammalia > Artiodactyla > Platanistidae > Platanista > Platanista minor. Next base: position 6,807 of record RJWK010046441.1, on the reverse strand, counting down.
GGACACAACGATTTTTATTTCTGTTTGACTGCTGCTGGTGTGGATGGGTCTTGCCATTGCCTCCCTAGCTTTTCCATTTGATCTGAAATGTAAAAACAGCAGTGAAATCTTCTTACCAACTGAGATTATTCATTTCAAAGATGAGACTCTGGCAACAGAGCTTCTATACACTGAGAAGTCTGGAATATTGCATTCGTTTCTGGAAACACACTTAAGAGGAGAGACATTAACTCTCTGAAGCAAATCCAGAGGGAAATCAGGGTCATGCAGAGGGTAGATCCAGTCTCACTTGAAGAACTGTTCAAGGAATTGGAGATGCTAAAGCTACAAAAGAACAGACTTAGAGAGGACGTGATGGTAACTGCCTGCAAATACGTGGGGAAAGAATTGAACTTACTCTTAACTCTAAAGATCTGAACTGGGATCAGCGGGTATAAGCAGTGGAGATCCATACTTGGGTCTTTAAACTTCAGTACCTAAGCAAAGGCTAGAGACGAGCTTAGCAGAAACACTGGGTTAAAAATTGTGGTCTACTCACCACTGTAGGTTAGAGGGTCAACCTGTTAAGTGCCTCCAGTCTCCTAAGATTGTCTCATTTTAGGTGAGAACTAAAGCTCTAAATGATCATGCTCAGCCTGAAGCTAGTATTAGCACGTGGAAGAGCATATCTATTAAAGACAGATTTATCCCCACCAAGTAGGGATAAAAATTGAGGATGAAAGACTATTGCTGATAATGATGACGACAATGACAATACTATAATCTAGTCTTGTTTCATCTTAATCCCATGAAGTCAAGATTATCCCCATATGCAAATGAGGAAACAAAGCCTTGGAAAAATTAAGAGACTTGCTCAAGGTCACAGAGTGAATGAATGGCAGGTCCCACCTCCTCGCTCCAGCTGGGTCTGTTACCTAAGCCTGTCTGATTACCCACTACATTCCACTGTCTAGACAATGCACACTGTAATTTCAATTGGCCATAATCCCCAAACCGTAGAAACCTCAACCGTAGAAGATAATAAATGCTTTTGAGCTGCAAAATGATAGTTGACTCACAATTAATACCCTCTATAGATTACCGTCACAAAGTAACGATATCCAACTGTGCCTGCAAATGCCAACACATGCAAATGCCTGCGACTTCATACATAAACAGCAAATGCCCTAATGAGTAAAAAATAACTGCTTTTTTTTTTTTCTGTGTGCTTATTTCTGCTGGAAAATAATGTCCAGAACGAATTTATGTTCTTTCCAACAACTAAAAAGAGAGAGGGAAGGGGGCGAGGGGCGAGAAGACTAGTGTTTACAAGTTTACATAATACAAAAAAAGAGCAGCCACGAAACAGTGAGCTGTGGCTTCCCAGTGGGAAGATAATCACATGCAACCCGTGAGTTCCTGGGCAATTTTAATTTCCTTTAATCATTTCCGAAGTCGTGCCTCAAGAGGTGTAAGCTAAGAAGCTTCCTAACATCTTGCCTTTCTTTTTTCCTCCTCCTTTCTTCAGTTTGGCACAAAGTAGCAAGAAAAACAAAACAGACGAACCTGGGTAGAAGCAATTTAAGCATTTGCTTCCCCGGGAAAATTCCTCCGTTATTTTAGTCCCATCGTCATTCATCTCGACCTTTGTACTGTCCACGTATTTCACTGGATCACAGGCTTGTCTTTCTTTGGTCGTGTCCTATAAATGCCTTTTCTCGTTCATGAGACTGAGTTCTTTAATCGTCAGGGTTGCCAGGCACCCTATTTATTCCTTTTTCTGTGTTTCCACGGCACACTGGAGTTATTCCTTCCCGTGATTTATCACATGCCGTAGGTGTCTGTGGCTCTTTCTGAGTTCCTTTTGCCAGAGACCTGACTTAATTCATTTTTGCATGGCTGTCGTCTAGCACTGCCTCAAGTAGGGCCCCATAAGGGATGAAATAAAATGAAAATACACATATTTCATTTTATCCCCCCATGTTGGGCTTAAAGTATGAACTGAATTGAAACGAATCCAATCAAAAGTTAAGTTGAACTGAACTGATTATGTCACAATAAAATTATCCAGATTACACTTACACTTATAGACAAATTGATTAGCACAGTCCAACTATGATGTTGTGATTCTAATGACTGATACTCCTAGCATCACCTATTATGTTACCATAGAAAGGGCAATACCTTTAGGCATAATATTATAGTTATTTCTTTCAACTGAGGCCATAATGGCAGACACAGTCTAAATCACTGCGTATTTAAAGAGTGGATAGGAAATGCAGAACAAACCTCTGGAAGGCTGACAGAATGTCTGAAAAAGCAAACGATGTATAAAGTAACATGAACTAACATTACACTATTGATTACACAGGAAGATTCCTCAAAACAAGTAGATTTTAAATTTCATTTTCCAGGCTAAGTCAACTTCTTGGTCCAAGATGTGCTGTCATCCCAGAGGGAGAGGAAGTCCAATCACCATCAATCAGGTCATCACCTCCCTCCTCTCTTCTCATTGACTGGTTTTTAAAGCCAGAGATAATCAGCAAGTCAATGACCATCTGGGTTAAGCCCTACATTGGGTACTCGAGATTCAGTCAATAAGATGGACATAGTCTGTCCTGCTATGGAGGCTACAGTCTCAAAAAAGACCAAAGTATAAAAATAATTTAAAACCCTACGTATCAGAAAAAAAAATCAACAGGATATGAAATTAAAGGAGGTTTCCCTCACCCGATGGATATAGACTCTGATTTAGGAGTTATAGGCAATTCTTCTCAAAAAGTATCTCTTTTCAAAAAAGTTATTTACAAGCCAGATAAACATTTTGTGAAAATCAAAGTGAGGACAGGGCTGAGGGGGCGCTATCCCTTCTCTACAATCAATGTTTAAGCATCATACAGTTGTCTAATGATGAAATAAGTGAACATCAATTTGAAGATCTCTAATCAGTAAAGCTTTTGGAGCACCTTCTTCCTTGCATGTTTATTGCAGGTTTATAAATTTTGTACGTTTAATGTTGTAGTAATATAAAATGGACATCATAAACTTCTTTAAAAGTAAAAAGTAAAGCCTATGGCAAAAGTAAAATACACATTTTACATTTATGAATGACAAAAATGTTATTCTCCCTTCCAATGTTATTAATATAACTATTGTGTTAGTAAACATGCGTCATTGAAATTATAGTTTTAACCCTGTGACATAGCAATTCACAAGTTTATTTCACTTAGTTTATTTCACTTAGTTCTAAAAAGAAGTGTCATTAAAAAAAAATACCTCACAAAAGCACAATATTTACTGTAAATTGAGATTCACAGTAAATATAAATCAGTAGATCCCACTGACTGAAGTTTTTGATGTTTTTAAAAAGATTTTCAGTCACTTCTCTAACCTGAAATAGATCATTTTTACTTCTAATCATGTCTGACACTGAGCTCACTTGAGAAACAGCCAGTTCTGTCACATTCTTATTTTTCACTCGTGTGAAATACATTTGCGTTATCAGGTTTTTTAAGCCACCGTTGTTTTTCAGGAATCACTTTAAGCAACGTGCTCATTCCGTGAGGATTAGTTTGGTTAAAACTAAATATAATCCAGAAATACATATCACTTAGTTCATGTAAATTGCAGTACATAGCAAAACACATAAAGCAAACAAGTGAGGGTCCCTCGGAGAGTGGTGCTGTCGCGGCCCCTCAGCAACCCTTGAACACCGCCTGTGAATGATGCCCAAACGATGACGCTACATTGTTTTGTACCTCAGACCGTAGCAACTCTCTAATCTGGTCTTATTTTTAGAAGAAAAAATAAAGCAGAAATTCTAATATTTTCTTCCCCATGGAGACTATTTAACTCCACACTGAAGACCACAGAAGACTCAAGACTTCTAGTTAGTACACCAGAAATCTGCCAATCATACTACGTTTTCTTTTCCTTTCTTTTCTCTTACCACAGCCAGAAAGATATTGTATCATGTTGCTTCAATTTTCCTTCCTTAAAAAAAAAAAAATCAATTATTTATTAACCCAAAAGCACAATGCATTGTAACTTATCAACTAGCAAATGAGATAAGTGTTTTAGGCTTTGCAGGCCACCTGGTTTCTTGGAACTATTCAACTCTACCCCTGTGACACGAAAACAGCCATAGACAATGCGAAGAATAGATTTGACAGTGTTCTCAAAAAACTCTATATAGAGACACTGACATTTGAATTTCATATAATTTCACATCTCATGGAATATTATTCTTCTTTCCATTTTTTTTCCAACTTTTAAAAATGGAAAAACCTCTTTAATTCATGCCCACAAAAAAACATGCAGCAGGCAGATTTGGTCCATAGGCAATAATTTGAGGAGCCCCAAGGCCAGAGGAAGGGTAGGTAACCCCTACTGGGGTGTCATGGAGGCTTCCTGGAGAAGGAACTGTGTGAGGGGTTATGCAGCTCAGGAGGCCCAAAGCACACTGTGAGCCAAGGCATGTCTGTGTGAAACTAATGGGCAAGTGCAATGCAATTGCTGCAGCAGAGAAGAATGAGGAATGAAGTGGACAGAGAGGCAGTGCAGGATTGAGGGAATCGAATTTTATGCTCTGGGGGTGTTAGGGTGATACTGAGGGGTCTAAGCAGGGAGTTTGTGTTGGAATGATCAGCAGTGGGGAATTCTAGAATGTCAATTCTAGCTCTGGCCGTACAGTCGGTCTGACTTGGGCTAGGATCCCCATTCTGCCACTGACCACACATACAACTTCAAACTAGCTTCTTATCCCTCTAACTCTGAATCCCTTCATCCAAAAACCAAAGATGCTCTCTAGGTCCATCCAAGTTGCTGCAAATGGCATCATTTCATTCTTTTTTATGGCTGAGTAATATTCCATTGGACTATATATGTACCACATCTTTATCCATTCATCTGTAGATGGACCTTTAGGTTGTTTCCATGTCTTGGCTACTGTAAATAGTACTGCTGTGAACACTGGGGTGCATATATCATTGCAAATTAGAGTTCTATCAGATATATGCCCAGGAGTGGGATTGCTGGATCATATGGCAACTATTTTTAGTTTAAGGAACCTACATACTGTTCTCCATAGTGGCTACACCAATTTACATTCCCACCAACGGTGTAGGAGGGTTCCCTTTTCTCCACACCCTCTCCAGCATTTATTATTTGTAGACTTTTTAATGATGGCCATTCTGAGCTGTATGGTTACCAAAGGGGAAAGGCAGGAGGAGGGATAAATTAGGGGTTTAGGATTAGCAGATACAAGATACTATATATAAAATAAACAACAAGGTCCTACTGTATAGCACAGGGGACTATATTCCGTATCTTGTAATAAACTATAATGGAAAAGAAGAAAGAAAACGAAAGATAATCCCTCCCCTAGCATTTGCTGTTCTCTGTTATTTGCTTCTCTTGTTGCACATGCTTTCACAACTGATAATATGAGTCACTGCTAACTGGTTGTTGGACTGATGCCCCCTCTAGCTTGCAGGAACATGTCATTACCAATGTACACCAAGGGCCTAGCATTGTGTCTCACAGCAGGTACACAAAAGTAGTTAAGGAATAAATGAAACAAGTCAAAGCCAGTATTCTCCCACCTTGTCATTCTATCATTGTCCATACGTGCTTCTTGTTTTGCAAGGATAAATATGTTGTAACATTTATTTAAAACTTGGAACAAAGGCATTGAGAGAAAAATAATTAATCATCCTCTATACAACTATCTTATCCATAATAAGTTTGTTTTTCTGAGAGAGTTCTAATTACATTACATTTTGGTACATGGCTTTCCCCCCGCCCTCTTCCACTGAGATGCCTTTCCTTCAAGAAATTTTCTTAATTTAAATAGGCAATTTTCTAGTTTATATTGCACTAAACTTGAAGTAGTATCTTTCCAAAGCACAATGCATCAGGCTAACTTTTTAACTTAAACTCAGAAATAAGGTGACAAGTGGCCCATTTCATGAATGATCCAAATGATGTATCCTTCCTCCTGTAAATTGCCAAAAGTCCTTCATATTTCACTACCTGATACCATAACACATTATAAATTGTATACATATGATTTATCACAAGATTTCTAGGACTCTTGCTCAAGAGCAAACCAGAAAGCAACAAAAATCCATGTTGACGTTTTGCTCAAATTGTTTCTTACTGTTCAAGTTCATTCATTCAATGAATGTCTACTGAGTACCTACTATGTGCCATGCACTGTTAAATCTTTCCTTTTAGGGATATTCATGGAACATGTTTGCCATTTTTACTTTCTAAAGAACTGAATTTTTCACCACTTTTTTTTTCCTATTATGTGTATGGGTAATAATGGCCTGATTCGAAAAAGTCTAACAGTTTCTAGGGATAGGATAAAATATAAAAAAACTCATAGGACTGTTTGAGCCATACAGATTTTAAGAAGCATGATCTTCAGTTTGTCATCCTTCTATTTTCCAAGTAATCATAGCTGCATCTTGAAATCTAACCTCATTTACATAGGATGATGTTACTTTTTTTCAAGAGCAAATGCCTTTATTAGATTAAATGAAATATATTTAATGTTCTAAGTCACATTCTTCTGCAACCAAAAGGTGTATGTCACACTTACATATAGTGGAAAATACATTTCAAAAATGCAAAAGCCTGGGCTTCCCTGGTGGCGCAGTGGTTGAGAGTCCACCTGCCAATGCAGGGGACGCGGGTTCGTGCCCCGGTCTGGGAAGATCCTACATGCCGCGGAGCAGCTGGGCCCGTGAGCCACGGCCGCTGAGCCTGCGCGTCCGGAGCCTGTGCTCCGCAACGGGAGAGGCCACAACAGTGAGAGGCCCG
>RJWK010046440.1:0-17641 GCA_004363435.1 Platanista minor | reverse complement strand
TAGAGTCTGTCATACAGAGTGAAGTAAGTCAGAAAGAGAAAGACAAATACCGTATGCTAACACATATATATGGAATCTAAGAAAATAAGAAATGTCATAAAGAACTTAGGGACAAGATGGGAATAAAGACACAGACCTACTAGAGAATGAACTTGAGGATATGGGAAGGGGGAAGGGTAAGCTGTGACAAAGTGAGAGAGTAGCATGGACCTATATACACTACCAAACGTAAAATAGATAGCTAGTAGGAAGCAGCCGCATAGCACAGGGAGATCAGCTCGGTGCTTTGTGACCACCTGGATGGGTAGGATAGGGAGGTTGGGAGGGAGGGAGACACAAGAGGGAGGACAAATGGGAACATATGTATATGTATAACTGATTCACTTTGTTATAAAGCAGAAACTAACACACCATTGTAAAGCAATTATACTCCAATAATGATGTAAAAAAAAAAAAAGGAAATGTATGAATGCCTAAAATTAAATAATTTATAAATATGGCTATATGATGTATGTAATATATAGATAAGAACTCTTTATTATGAAATTTATAGTTATTTAAATTATGTTAATTTAATATTATCATCCAATAATCTTTCTTTTAAAACTTTGACAACATTATCATAGAACAACAATAACAACAAAGGCAAGGACTGTGATTAATGTTACATAGAAGCCTTGCTTAAGATAATAAACACATTGCCCTGAATTTTTGGAAAAATTTTTTAAAAAGTTACTTAGGGATCAGCTGACTTTTATGGCTTTAATTTTCATACTACTATAGACTAGACAGTAGTCTCTTGAAGTCATATCTACATATACCTCACATCAAAAAGTTCTTAAAACCTGCATTTTCTTTGGACTTGTCCATAGTTAAGATTTTCATTTTAATAGAATGTCCAATTAGACATGCAAACTCTGATCGATATGGGAGTGGAGAAACAGAGGCTAGGCTACACAAGAGAGGCCAGAACAGCTCCAATAAATGACCATTCAATGAAGACTGAAAGCTTTCTGTTTACTGCAATAATTTTAAGTAAATACTTAGTCTCTCAGGTCAGTGGTTTGAAGACGATAGAAAGAAAATTTAAGCCAAATTCTCACTGAGAAAATATTTTACATACAGGGTTTATACGATATTAAAGAGCGCTCAGTGCACTGAAACCCATTTTATATAAGCACGGATGGAAGAAGGGAAGCAATTCCAGAGGAAAACACAATAACAACCATAAGCATAGCATTAAATTCTACTCCTGGTTTATATGGTAGAAATTCATACCAGCTGCTATTACCTGACTGATTTTTCATATTCACTATCCAGTGATGACATTCACATCACTGTGTGTGTATATATATATATATATATATATATATAAATATATATATTTGTAATTATTTTGATGAAAAATTTTGCATGACTTTCATGATCCTCTACTTACCCCCCTTTTTCTCTCCAAAATTATACAAATCAATATTAATTTTAATGGCACAAAGTGCACTATTTTAGACGGTGCTTTTATCAGTGATAATGTGAACTTCTGAGGGATGTGTGGTGGAAAACGGCAGAAAACCCTCATGAAAACAGTTCCTTAGAATTTTTTTTTTTTTTTTTTTTTTTTTTTTTTTTTTGCGGTACGCGGGCCTCTCACTGCTGTGGCCTCTCCCATTGCGGAGCACAGGCTCCGGACTCGCAGGCTCAGCGGCCATGGCCCACGGGCCCAGCCACTCCGCGGCATGTGTGATCTTCCCGGACCGGGGCACGAACCCGTGTCCCCTGCATCGGCAGGCGGACTCTCAACCACTGTGCCACCAGGGAAGCCCTAGAATTTTAATTAGTAAATGCATTTCTATTTTTATAATATTATCCTCACATATTTTAGTTAAAACCTATTACTACTTAAAAATAGTTCACAGCTCTGTTTTTCTTTCTTTCATTGAACTCCTTATGAAAATAACAACCTCTATATTTATGGAATTTTTCAGTTAGGAAATTCAAACTATTTAACAACTATTATAACATGATTATGGCAGAGCAATAAAAATTTGATTATTTAACTTGTGGACTCACAGAATCACAAGATAATCTTGTCAATCACTCAATTTAGGATTTAAAACCTTCCATAGCATCCTTTTCAAGTGCCGAAATGGTTTTGATAAAAGAACCCTAAATAGTGGAATTGGCACTAGAAAGGTAGTACATCATAATATACTAATAATGCATTTTCCTATTATAATCTTTTTTATGGTTTTCACACATATGCCTTTCTTATTGGCTACCCTTGATACAAAATGTATCTATTCCATCTTTCTCATTATAGCCCTTAAAATATTTAAGCATAGTTATCATTGTCCCCTGGTTGTCTCCCCATTATCAGGTTTTCCCTGTAATTACTCATCTGACATAGCTTGAGTTTTCTCTTCATTCTGCTCAACCATCTCCCTTGGTCTCCACCTTTCATAAACTGCTTTTTCCACTATATGACCCAATACTCCCAGCCGTATTAACTAGTTCTAAGTAGAGCAGAACTCATGGCCCTTCCTCTGGGTTCCAGGGCAGCAGGAGAATGTTCATGTTCTTGGAGCTGTAATCACATCCTTGACTGACATTGAATTGAGTTTTGGGGAAATCCCCTAACATTTTTAATTTATTGCCGTGAAGTCCAATCTCCTCTCTGTAATTACATCACTATGTTTTTAAATGTAAGTACAGGATTCTAGATTTACCCCAGTTATTTATTTAATACGGATATACTTATTACTCAAGAACACCCAACTCATGAGAGGAAAAATTTGAAAACTGCCACATTCGCTCTCCATTACATTTGATAATCACACCATCGTCTTCTTCATAGACACAATAAAGTGGAAAAAGAGTAGAAAACATTGAACTACTGAATATAGATCTTCCACTACAGGAGAAAATGGAGGGAGGGAATGTGTTATTCATATTCTTTCTCTTCTTCCTTAATTTGCTGAACAAATAACAATTCTCTGCTTCGTTTTACCTGTATAGACACAGCTTGAACAAGAATTCTAATTTAAGGGAATGAAACTGTCAATAGAATTGTTTCTTGATCAACCGCCATTCATTTGGTCATTGTAGAGCAATGGACCAGGCACTGTATTACATCTTGCTTTGATTTAGCTGAGAGCACACAACCCAAGTTTTCCATCATTTATATTGAATGCAGTAATTGCTTTTGCTTTTTATTCTTTTTTGCCACATCTCATTTTTCAACTTTACTAATAAAATATGAAGAAAGCCATAGAATGCTACAAATGTGATCTTTTAGTTATACCATTTTATTAATAGCACTTGACTTTGGCTGTTAAACTATTAACATATAATTAAAAAGCTGCAATATTGCATTAGCAGAGTAAATACATTCCAGTGAATAATAATAAACCATTCACAATTTACTAAGAGCTCAATTTAGCCCAAATTATATTGTTAACAATATGCCTGGTTTACTCACATGAAATTTAAAAAACCATTCTCAAGAATTAACATAAAACACCTTATGCTGTTTATGTACACTATAACTCATAGATGGAATAGGCAATAGAAATTGCCAAAATTAACATTTAAGCCAGTCTCTTCAGAACAGCTATCAGCATATAAGCCTTATAAAATGTATGTTCATCTCTCTTCTTTTACCTGTATGTCTGAATTTGTACTTGGGTTGTATTTACAGTGATGAAGTAAAATCTGTCATGTTGACCCTAAGTATATATGGTGTTTCACAGGCTCAATGGTGCATCCATAAAATTAACAGAGTTTTATTGTATTATTATCAATAATTGTCTTCAAGTGGGAAAGAGCTCTAACAAACCTTCTGCTCTTTACAGAAATCTCTCTACAGCATTCCCAGATAATAATCATAAGAAATAAACTAACATTATCTGTGTTGTTACTATATATCACTTTACATCTATGAACATCCATAAGGATTTATGAGGTAGGTACTGAGAGTCAGAGAGTAACTTCCCCACAATCTCCCAGCTAGTGTCAGACAGAGCCAGGAAGAGCATCCAGACTCTCTAGTGGCAGATTTCCTGTGCTTATCCATTATACTTGACAGCCTTTCAGTCTCTGAGGTTAGGCACAGCCTTTCAGTAACTGCTTAAGCAATTCTGAAGAAGGGACCCTCATTTTCCCTCTAGGCCACACACAGTATTTAGGACATCTCCAGTTTAAGAAGTCCTTCCTTATACTGAATCTGTATAACTGATATTTATACCTCTCTGTCCCGGCTCAATTCCGTGGAAGAGTGCAGAATACATAAGCGAAATACCTCTTTCCATGACAGACATTGAAGTATATGAAAAAGGCAATCATATTTCCTTTAAACCTCCATTTTTTCTAAATGAAATACTTCCTAGTTCCTTCAACTATTTTTTTTTTTTAAGGGCTTCAAATGCTTGGCTATTTATTTAATTATTTACGTACTTACTTACTCATTTATTTATTTATGGCTGTGTTGGGTCTTCGTTTCTGTGCGAGGGCTTTCTCCAGTTGTGGCAAGCGGGGGCCACTCTTCATCGCGGTGCGCGGGCCTCTCAACTATTGCGGCCTCTCTTGCTGCGGAGCACAGGCTCCAGACGCGCAGGCTCAGTAGTTGTGGCTCACGGGCTCAGCCGCTCTGCGGCACGTGGGATCTTCCCAGACCAGGGCTCGAACCCGTGTCCCCTGCATTAGCAGGCAGACTCTCAACCACTGCGCCACCAGGGAAGCCCCCTTCAACTATTTTTCATATGACATAATCTGTAGAAAATATTCCGATTGCTCTCCCCTCACTACAACTGTTTTTCAACAACCATTTAAGTGGAGGCATCAGCTATGAGCTGACCTTGAGAGATTTTCCTGTGACTACTCTTCTTTGTCCTGAATGGTAGACCAGAGGACTTAGCACTTCTGATTGAATGTTGATTCTTCTGACTTTTCAAAAGCAAACCAGCAGGTCCATGACATGCATACTATAATGAGGATATGATACATATTTTATAGGCTGCTTCAATTAAATGAGATAATGAAGATACAATGTGTGGCTCAAATTACAGCACATGCACTTTAGTAGTAAGCTACTTCACTAATGAGTCAGCCTAGCTAGCTGCTTGGTCTTCCAACATCAGTGATGGTCATTTTAGATCTGGGAACCCAGGAAGTTCAGGCCAACTCCTTCATGGATGGCAGTAGTCAACTGTAGTATGGAACATACCAGGCCCCAAGGCATTTTACTGTCTCATCTTGACCTTGAAATCAAGAAAGTTCTCTAGATTATGGAATCACTGTTCTCAAGCTCATACTTGAATAATTTATTGTTTTATCTTTATATAAATGAGAGACTATGTATTTAGCTTTAGCAAATTGTATCTTTCAGTATAGTTTTGCTGTAACCTCTGCATCCTTGCTTGGTTATCCAGGAATTAGCTCTTCCTCTCAGAGCAGTGTTATCCTCAGATTTCATAAGCATGCAACCTTTATCATTTTCAGGGCTTGATAGAAAGGGAAGAAGTGGTACTAATCTCACGGTACTGGCTATGCCCCTAAAGCAGCAGTTGGGCCCAGGGAAGTCACTCCAGTGAGGAACAGCATCGTAAGGGAAATGAGAAAGAGCAACAGTGCCAGTATAGGATTTTGAGATCTATAGGAGATCCAACACCCTATTAGGCCACTATAGAGTCTATCACCCTAGCCTATTCTCTGTCTTTGGCATCTGTAAAGAAATCAGATTTCAAAAATCAGTAACCCCAGAAGAATATACAAGTCTCATCAAGATGACCTTACTGAAAGGTTAATTATGCTCCCAAATAATGGATCTAATAATGGCCCCAGTTATTAAATGTTTATTATGGTCCAGTCCCTTTTATGTGAGTGACTTCTTTTAATCCTCCCAAAAATCCTCTAAGGCAGATATTATTACTATGGCTATTTTACAGAAGAGGAAACTATGCTACTTGCCCAGGACCCCATAAATGGAAAGAGCATTCTCAGGACCCATAACCAACAATCTGTCTCCAGAGTCTATACTCTAGGACACCCACCAGACTGTTGGTCCACCTTTTAATACAGGAGACAATTTCTAGCCTTCATATTTTTCTAACAACAATTACAACCATAGTTTTATTCTGATTTATTTTTGCCATCTAACATTTCTAGAACATTTTCTTCAACTCTGTGACCTGGGAAGCCATTACCATCTTGAGTCTATGAATATTTCTTCTTTCTCAAGTTTAATACCTTACATTTTTCTTTATTGAATCCAACCTTGTTCATTCATCAAGGGGCTAAGTATGTATCATGTTCTCAGCACTGTGCTAAGAACTTGGGTAGAATTTCTAAATAGGAAAGCTGTTTTGATTTGTTAACAAAGATCCTAATGATACATTCAATGGGGAGGATAACATGTCTAAACAAAGTTGTCTTCAATGAATTATGAAATTATACATCTGGTCTCTACGTAAAAGAGAAAAGCTTAACTCAAAAATATATACACATATTCGTATGTTTAAAGTCACTCTTTCTGCATATAGAAATAAAATGGATCAAGAAAATCTCAGGTTTCCTGCGAGGAAACTATCCTGTAATTGTCTTTGAAACACTCTCTTATCATTTAAAGAGCACTGCAAAGTTTCACAAAGGGAAAGAGCAAATCTAAATAAGTGAATTCTGCAATACTTTGGTAGATTTGGTGGCACAGCTCCATCTGAATCCCCTCAACCATCAAACATATAAATAAAAACAAGATTATATAGGAAACTTTGCCTAGCAAACACTTTCAGAAAGAATTGTCTCACCCAGACCACCCACCCTTGTCACTAGTCATGGCTGGTTCCACTGTACTTCAGGGACTTCAATGTTGAATCACATATTCCCTAATCACCGAAACTTCTATCCTTCAGCCTCAAATGCATGAGGTTATTGGCAGCCAGAGAATCATCCAGAGCCTCACATTGCTGCCTAATGCTCCCCAGGCTCTTGTGATGCAGCTGCAAAAGAGAGAGCCAAACGCCAAACCCAGAGTCCAGATTGCCTTGCCTGCACTCTGCCAGCATCAGAGCAGCCCTGGCTCCCCATGGGTGCTCCTGGAGAAATTCTCCAGAAATGGAAAACAACAACAACAACAACAACAACAACAACAACTGCTATCCCTGCCCATTTTTCCTAGGGATGCATTAATTTCAAGGTTTACAGAGATGTATGCATAGAGAGAAGGGGAGGTCAAAAGGCAAGAAAGGGAGTTGGCATCAGCCAACTTTTAGCTTCTTCCCCTAATGGTTGTAGCAGAGCAATGAACCGTACCTCTCCATGACCAACTGTGTAAAGCACAGAGTGAACTTACCCTCTTTCTAGGCTGAAGGGGTGGTGTCCCTGCTCAGTGTTGAGATGGTTCCACCAGAGTTTGGGTTTGTTTGGGGTCCTCTGTTCCGTCCTCTACCCCTGAGTTAGCTGGAGGTCCAGCTCAGATTCTGAACACATTGAAGTGTCCTTCTTGAAGTGTAAACAAAATTTCTCGTCAACCCACCACCAGTTTTCCAGTGCATAGGACTGAGTTGTGGCTGGTTTCTACATCTGCTCAGAAAAAAAGAAAAAAAAGAGGTGAGCAACTACTGCCCCACTTCATCAGTGAAATTTTTGTTCATCATATTTTAGCCAAGATGACTTTCTACATGGAAGAGCAATCAAATAATCACAAATGTTTATATGAGTATTTACTAAGCACCAGACTTATAACTAAATACTTTCCATTCATTGCCTTGGTCAATCCTATAACCACCCAGTGAGGTAAGTGCTACCACGAGTCTCACATTTCCGATAAAGAAACTGAGATTCAGCGATGATAAGGATTTCTTTAAGGTCACACAGTAATTAGTGAACAGACCAGAATTTGAGCTAGACCTCAGTAATGGCAGAGCGATATAACTTGAAATAAAAATGCCCTCAGTTTCCTACTTAACGGGGTAAATGCTTAGGCAGTTTACATACAAATTGAATAGGCTTTCAAATGAAAACTTTTAACATATTTTTGACTTATACATAGCATAGAAAGAAACTACATAGGGTACAAAAAGGATTTGTAGGACTACATTTTAGGAAGTATTTTTCCTTTGGCAATTTCTCAAACCTAACTTGCTCCAATGATATATTACACCCTGTTTATTATCTACAAAGAGCATAAATAGTTAGAGAAATGTTTTTGACCCTTACCAAAAGCAAATATGACCTCGTTTCCAAACCAGAAATCTTTGTCTGGACTTTGAATACTGATTTGGAAACAAGTTTTTAAAAGAATTAGCTCAAAGCAGCAGGTTTGTAGCTCATATGACATGAGATGATCAATGACCACATTAGCTGCTAATCTAAGGCATAAAACATGCATGAGCATTAGCACGGAAATCTAACATGTTCCCACGTTCCCACCCCAGGTGGCACTGGATTTCTAATCTGTTGTTCCATCTAATAGGAATAAACTTAAATGGTTTATTTAGAGCTTCATTTACAAAGTTAATAATTAGGGTGATTTACTCAAAAGGCAGGGGAGGGAGAGGAGGAAGGGAGACAGCTGAGTGGGGGGTGAAATGGGAAAAAGGAAAAAAAGAGTAATCTTGAAAAAGCGAAACAACGTCTTTGGATAATTTTGCCTCAAAAGACATCTCCCACTCTGATGGTAGGGAATCAGGGTTAAAAACAAGCATGACCTCAAGAAGCTGAGTCTTGGTTGGGGACCAACAAATAAATCCTGTTATTTGTTACAGGATATTAGGCAAGTTGTTTAATCTCTCAGACAAAGGTTTCTACATCTCTAAAATGGGAACGATAATACCTGCTTGGCATGGAATAAAAAAGATAACAAAAGCAAAGTGGTGAATACAATACCTGACATGGGGGAAGTACTCAATTTCTATTGATTCCACCCGTGAATGGATTCACTAGAAAGTGCTAAGATACAAACGTGGTCCCCTGCTTCTGCGATGCCAGGGTCCGACCTAGTCACAGATTTTAACATGGCACTTTTACCTGCACCCGGTGCTGGGATAATAATTGGATGAGTTTAATTTGATACTCTGAAGAATACTGGACAAATGAGCTTCAGTTAACTAAAACAAACAGCTATCCTGTCTGTCACCCACCTCTCAGGTGACCCATGTTTCTCTATGTATCATTTACGTGATCCAGCTCCAGGCTTACCCTTAACTTTTTAAGGGCCCAGGGCAAGAGTCCAAATGGAAACCCATATACCTAAATATTTAAAACTTATAAAACAGTTAACAAAATTTAAATAAAATAGTTTCTAGGGCTTCCCTGGTGGCGCAGTGGTTGAGAGTCCGCCTGCCGATGCAGGGGACGCGGGTTCGTGCCCCGGTCCGGGAAGATCCCACATGCCGCGGAGCGGCTGGGCCCTTGAGCCATGGCCGCTGAGACTGCGCGTCCGGAGCCTGTGCTCCGCAACGGGAGAGGCCACAACAGTGAGAGGCCCGCGTACCGCAAAAAAAAAAAAAAAGTTTCTCTCCTCTTACCTAAACAAAAGTACCTTAATGATGACCTAGAAGGCTAGATTCAAATTCATAACTCTTGGACCCCGTGGGGTTCTGTGCCAGGACACGGAGCTTGGGAAGAGCCAGATCTTCCTTCTTTACTCCCCACCCTGGCTCTGTCCTCCACTGGGTGGCAACTTGCACACATGTGGGCACTCCAATCCTCACATCCGATCTCCGTCTCTATCCCCACCCTCACAAACAGCCACCCCAAGACCACATTTCAAGCCCACTCGTGGGCCCACCAACAGCTTGGTTGTGCCTCCCCCAAGAGAAAACTCCTCGGAAAGAGACCCACGTGGGCCTTGGAAGCAGGCTCAGGACTACTTAGGCTGGAAATTCCAGTGTCCTGAATATCCAAAGGTTTGTCCACAAGTGGGGGAGGCAGGCTCCAGGTGGCCGTGAAGACATCAGGTGGTTCTGAGGACACACGGCACTGTAGAGAAAGAGAGGCAGAGCCAGAGGAGAGCTAAAGAAGAGGCAGCTGATGCACAGAGCCCTGTGCAAGGGTCCCTTTCCCCTGGCTCAGTAAAACCTGCTTGTTCAGTAGAGTGAATTTATCTCCTCCTCATCCCAGTTGCCTTCCTGAGGGCAGGTGTTAATATCTTCCCTGCAGGGGAGCTGGATACTACCCTTAAAGTAGCTCCAGAGCAGGCAGGTCCTTCTGCAAAGGACAGTGTGGCCATTACTATTAACCCTTGTAATTTCACTTTCTACCTTAAATCAGTCTTGCTAATTAGCAGGTTCCACCTTCTTAACAATTAGCTAGACTGGTAAGTAATCAAGAGACAGGACAAGCTAATTAACCTTCAATTTCCTTCGCAGGAATCCGCGGAGAACATTTTTCGTACATAATGTACTTTAGGGCTTGTGTTTTCACAGAAAGAATTGTTCGAAGGTGTTTTCATGCCCACCCTTATGATATAAAAACGCGGTCTGACTCACATGTCTAATCATCCTTGGCACCCTTTGTATCACTGAAAGGTTTTCTGGGCAGTGGAGGGAATTTCTGCAAGCTGTATGAACCACATAATGCTCACTTTTAGAGGGTTGTAAATAGAGCGTACAGGCTACTAACGGCAGCCTGTTATAGACTCATGTTGCTGCCCTAACAGAAAAGAAAGAGCTCACCATACCTGCCTCAACCAGACTAAGGCTCTGCAGAAAGACTGGACATTCAGAGACATGTAGCAGCACCTTTGGTTATGACCACATTACTTCATGAATTGGTCCTTGCCTGGTTTCCCCATTCCCACTCACCCATCACTTCTTACCTGCCTCTCAAGGGCTTTCCACCACCAATGTTCTCAAATCACTTTGTAATCACCTGGAGAGCTTTAAAAATCAGCTCCAGAGATTCTATGTTATTGGTGCAGCCTGGGCAAGGGGAGTTTCAAGAGCTCTCCAGGCGACTCTAATGTGCAGCCGGGTTTGAGTGTCAGCACTCCACTATGGCAGCCCCAATCTGCTGGCTCTTTCCCGAACATATCCAGGACTCTCACCCTCCTGTGCCCTTTCCTTTTGCTTCAGTGTCCCTCTCCTACCTGGAAAACTTCTCATCCTATGAGACTCAGTCAGAGGAAGCTCTGTCCCGAACACTCAGGTCTCCCCATTCGGAGAGCCCAGATCACCTCCCATATCCTTTAATAGAGCTAACAGAGGCCATGTAATTTATGATCCCAAACAACACACTGTTGAATGTAAAAGAAAACACTACTAATAATTATGCTGGCTGACAGGTGTCAACTGGGACTATCCCAGGGCAACTGGAACATCAGATCCCTCTACTTATAGCCCCTATGATATCGATCAGTAATTGCGTATCTGCCTGCCTGTCTCCTACTCTTGCTGTGAAAGCCATTAAAGCAGGGATAGTACTTCCTCATCTCTCTAACCTCAGTACCCAACACAGATTAGATGTTGAATCGATGCTTCCTTAAGAAGCCCTCTATTTTATAATGATTAAATGCATGGACTCTGTTACCAAAGAACATGCGTTCAAATTCCAGCTCTACCACTTACTAGCTGTGTGACTGGACTATTGTGCTTTAATGACTCTGAAATGGAGTTAGTAACGGAATGAATGTACTTAATAGGATTGTTTAGAGGTTTAAATGAGTTGATATATGTAAAGCACCCAGAGAATAGTATTTAAACATAGGAAGCACTGTATAAATGTTTTTTTATTATTTGTAAAAAGAACGGATAAACCAACTGAATAAGCTCCAAGTGCCTCTTTTCTATGGAACTCCTCCAAATGATCACGCCCATAGTGAACGTTCATGATAACAGCTATCCTTCATTGATGAATCACCACGTTCCAGGTGCCATTACATGCTCTGCATACATTATCCCATTTACCCTTCATCACAACCCCTATCAGGAAACTATATTATTACACCAAGTTTACAGATAAGGAAAGTGAGGCCCCAAAATGAAGAGGATATCCACAGTCACTGGGTTTTATCTTTCTATAAGAAAAAAGCAACTAAAATCCATTTGCACTGTGAGTTTCCTGTGATTCCTTTGAGAAATAAAGGGCTTTTCTGAAGTCCCTGTAATCACACAACGTACCCAGTTTTTGAAGAAATGGAGAATGAAAAGGCAATTGCCCTATAATATGTACTTTGGAAGGAGCTCTTGTTTGCTGCTTTTTGAAGTGTTTTAACAATTCACGAACTAACATTATCAAGAAGATAATATGTACAAAGCAGTATTGGGGGTACTCTGAGGACACCCAAAATTGAAAATATTCCTCTTACCGCCAAGGAGCTCAAAATCTAGTTGAGAACACAGAGAAAACATTCAATAACACTACAGGATTTAAATAGCAGTAATACAAGGGAGATTCCCAGAGCAACATGATTAATTTCCCAGGAAGTGGTAGTTTGTACCTGCCATAGGAGGTCAGGAAAGTAAGGACTTCTGAAGAAAAGAGACAGAGAGCTATATCTTTAAACATCGCTTCAACAAACTTTCACCGACACCCATCATCTGTCACTCTGCAGCACACTGGAAGTGTGGAGATTAGAAATACTAGAGTGGTGTGCTCAAGGAGCTAAAAGCCCAGAAAGGGAATCAGACATGTGGACAGATAACTCAAGTGGCATGAGAATAGTTATGGCAGAGAAGCTATTCTCTGATTTACTGTGGAGCCTAGAGAAGGGCATTCACCCAAACTAGTCTGGGCAAAGTTGGCAAGAGCAAAGATGGTGGAAGGCATTCCAGAAAAGAGAATGTCCAAGCTGGTTCTTAAAGAATAAATAAGAGTTACCAAGGGGGAAAAGAAAAAGGAATAAAAGGCTCCAAGAGCAGGGCAAATGCATGGGAAATGGGTGGGGGAGTACATGTTAAACAAAAAGATATAGAGACTGAGAAACTGAAACAAAAAGCAATCGAACTTTTAGGAGATGGGAGTGGGGAAAGCTGGGATCATATTAGGGAGACAAAAGGACATATTTAGATAGAAGGCTGGAAAGGGAAATGATCATTTTCTGGCATTTATATTGTTCAACAGAATTCCAGATAATAAAGGTATTGTATATTTATCAATGAGCTTCTTGAAGAAAGGCATACAGCATGTTATACTTGAATGTGCCTGGAAACAAACAAACAAAAATACTCATAATGTTTGCCTTGTGAAAAATATATGTGCCCCGGCACACACGGGCGTGCACACACGAACTGAAAAACATTTGTCAAAGCACAACCTAATCCTAGTTCATATTCATAAGGGGTCTCAAAATCAACCGTTGTTTTTGTTTGTTAATTTGTTTAAAAGTTGTTAGCACAGTCTTCCTCCTAGTCTCTGCCTGTGATAGGAGCAAGCTGACGCAGCCCCTGGGGAAATACGAAGGGCCTAAAGGGAAAATAAAACAATACCTCTTTTTGACCCGGAACTAAGCTTATAAAGCACACTTGCCAGAAGGGAGACTTGGACAATATTTATTTGTCTAGTTTCATTAAAAAGTACACATATGGGCTTCCGTGGTGGCGCAGTGGTTGAGAGTCCTCCTGCCGATGCAGGGGACACGGGTTCGTGCCCCGGTCCGGGAAGATCCCACGTGCCGCGGAGCGGCTGGCCCCGTGAGCCATGGCTGCAGAGCCTGCGCGTCCGGAGCCTGTGCTCCGCAACGGGAGAGGCCACAACAGTGAGAGGCCCGCGTACCGCAAAAAAAAAAAAAAGTACACATAGCCTATTACTAGAGAGGAAAATATACCCCCAAAGAAGTCATAAACTTTGACAGGAAATATCATGAAAATACTGATTATACTGCATATGCATGTATATATACTGTATACATATGTAAAGATATATAATATATACTTGAACCTTCCCATTATCTATGAACGGGTCAATGAAATAATTGATCAGGAGGCAGTGGAACAGAGTGATTAGTTAGGCTGCCTGGCCTTCAGGCTTTGCTCAGTGCACCAGCTGTACGAGCATTTTTCCTAAGATCGCAAGCAACTTCACCTCTCCAAGCCTCAGTGACTTCTTCATCTATAAAATCAAAATAATAATAGAACCCAACCCATGTGATTAAATGATGACCCTCTTATGAGGATTAAATGATGTAATTCATACAAAAGTGCTTAGCACAGTGGCTGGCATATCATAAGTACTCAAGAGTGGTCTCAGAACTGTTAAACTTATACCAGAAATTATTCCAAAACATAGAAAGTAGGAGACGTTTTGAAAGCATTAAAGTGATTAGATGGGGCTGACTAGTCTTTTTGAGGCCAGCTATAAATTCACTCACATAAGAAACTTCTTTTGTAAAGGACCAGCCAGTGCTTAAAACGGAGGATCATTTTTCATATTGCCCTCCATATATTCCTGTCACTTTGACTTGCCTCATTTATATAAATGAGCCGTAAAAAGAATCCCCCGAATCTAATCACTCCTGGAGTCTGAAAAACCATCACAAAGGAAATGGTTACCTCTATAAATTGTTTATAAAATGTAGGATCCCAGCTGACAGACTTGCTGAGAAGTAAGACAATGATACAGTCACAGGCTTGGGTAAAATGCCTATAGTCAAGAATAAGTTGAACAATATGGAATTAATCTAAAAAATGTAACGAAGTTGCAATTTATTTTTTAATACTTCAAGCTTTTCCCTTGGACTTATCCATCACCCTGCTCACCCTCTCTCCCATCCCCCTCTCTCCCCTCGTTTATACCTTACACCCAAGGAATCATTTTAAGAGGGAAACTTCACCAAGATTCTGTATTGCTTGTAATGCTTAATGCATACACAAGTAGAAAAGAACATATCT
The DNA here is from genome assembly GCA_004363435.1 of Platanista minor. Taxonomy (NCBI): domain Eukaryota; kingdom Metazoa; phylum Chordata; class Mammalia; order Artiodactyla; family Platanistidae; genus Platanista; species Platanista minor. The sequence goes on along the minus strand of RJWK010046440.1, from coordinate 2,822 downwards.
AAAACCTGAGTATAAAAGCAGTCATTCCAGAGCTTGTAATATTTGGAGCTAGATCGTAAATGGTGGAAATTTCAAAGAGGAAGAAACCCCCTTGTGATCAGACTGAAGAAATAATTTAAACCACCAAAAACTTTGATGTGAAACCTTTGTGTTTTGCACATTACAAATGTAAAATATGGATCTTTCAATCAGGAGAAGCACAGGAATTGGGTACTATGGTCAAAGGAACTCACATTTCCATATCTAACTTTTTTCCTGTCCTGAAAAGAGAGAATTACTCTTCTGTTGTGCAAATCCACCTACTCAGAGGCATATGATTAAGATGGTAAGCAGCTCAGGTCATCAAGCACAGAGAGTGCCAAAAAAAAAAAAAAAATCTAAAACCTAAGGTGAATTATCACTCTTTTAAGCTGTGATTAAGTTTAAAAATAAAACCATCAATGGCTTTTGTTCTACAGTTGAAACCAGAAGTCTACTTTCGTCCCCACTGTCTTCACTTTTGCCTTCAAATAAGATCTTGCAGATCTAAAAGTCTCTTTTGTGGCTTAGGTTTATTAAACCTTGATATGATTCCTCCAGGGTTGAAGTTCCTTGTGCTAAACTGCTTACCAAGGGTTTACAGATTGAAATGCTTCTCAGGGGAATTTTTTTCTGCCCAGTTAGTTCTGTTACTGCTGTCTCTGAAGTCAGAGATTATTGAGATAAAACTGATTAGAAAAACCAAGCCTCTTTAACTTCCAATACCAAATAGGTCAGAAAAGCAGGAATCAGAGAGCTTGGAGTGCTCCCACTTTTATATTATTAAAAGACTTCCTGTGGTAAGTGAAAGCTGTGTTTACACAATACCAGTTTTCAGAAAGCAAGGTCTCAAAGCATATTTTCTTTCTTTCCACGCGTAATACTCAAAGCACAAATTCTTGATCAAATTCTGGGTTAAACTGGTCTGTGCCACATCATTTATTGACTCAACGGCAAAGTGACTTCTTATGGACTTCACGTGGCATATCATGGCAGCTATACAACATAGCGAGAGTTAACAAAAAATAAAGACACTGTCTAACACGATTAAGGAAATAAAGAAATAAAATTCCCATGCTCTTTTCTGAGCCTCAAGTTTTATAATGCCTGAAAACTTTGAATACCAATTCAGCCTTAGATTTCTTTCCTAGGTCAGTGATGTAGTCCAAAAATTTCTTCCCATTTTTTCCTAGTCATAGAAAACATAAAATTTTATATATGAAACTCCCAATTTCAAGTAAGCCATTGTCTTAAAGTTCTACATTAACTGATTAAAGCTCAGAAGATATTTCCCATGGAAACTGTAGCTGTTGACTTCTGAGACGAGTTCACATATGATTATACCCATATTGTATACCCGGTATCTAACCTCTGTAACAGATGGCTGAATCCCCAGCGTTTAAACACCTTTACTGACAGCACTCACGGCTCCTAAGGCGGTCCATTTCTTTTGCAGGCCATCTCCCTTGGTACATTAGCTAAAATCTACTCACATTCAGCTACAATCTTCCTCTACCTACCACCTGGCAGATCCTCCCATCGTGACTCACATCCTGCTACTTTTGTCTCCACTTCTCCACTGTAAACATGCCCAGTTCCTTGAATTATTTCTCCTAATGTGGATTGCAGCCCCCATGCCCCCAGATATGCTCCATTTCATTTTTAACGTCATTAAATGAATGAATTTAATGTGATGTGCACAGCTGGAGAGAATGACTGTGTGTGGCCAGCACAGTAGGACACTGATTACCATGGCCTGCACAGTGCAGTTTTATTTTGTCTTACTGAATACTAAGTCATTGAAGGACACAAACAGCTGTTGATGGAACTTTTCTGGGTTAAAGCAGAGCCTCACTGTTTACGATGTGTGGCAGAATGCCTAGTGAGGCAAACTGTTTTTTTAAAAACAGAGAGGTGAGAACTGAAAATGCCAGCCACTTCTATATCTAGAAATAGAGCCAGCAAATGACCTCCAAATAAATCCTTATTTTCTGGAAGAATCATTTGGATGGCATTCATTGCAAAATTGTAAGGCAAATTGTGCCCATCACTATAGAGAAGAGTATAAAAGAATCTTTGTCTCTTTGTAGTTTTTTAAGGAACCTCCATCCTGTTCTCCATAGTGGCTGTACCAATGCACATTGTCACCAGCAGTGCAAGAGTGTTCCCTTTTCTCCACACCCTCTCCAGCATTTATTGTTTCTAGATTTTTTGATGATGGCCATTCTGACCGGTGTGAGATGATATCTCATTGTAGTTTTGATTTGCATTTCTCTAATGATTAATGATGTTGAGCATTCTTTCATTTGTTTGTTGGCAGTCTGTATATCTTCTTTGGAGAAGTGTCTATTTAGGTCTTCTGCCCATTTTTGGATTGGGTTGTTTGTTTTTTTGTTATTGAGCTTCATGAGCTGCTTGTAAATTTTGAAGATTAATCCTTTGTCAGTTGCTTCTTTTGCAAACTACAAATAGAACTACCATATGACCCAGCAATCCCACTACTGGGCATATACCCTGAGAAAACCATAATTCAAAAAGAGTCATGTACCAAAATGTTCATTGCAGCTCTATTTACAATAGCCAGGAGATGGAAACAACCTAAGTGTCCATCATCGGATGAACGGATAAAGAAGATGTGGCACGTATATACAATGGAATATTACTCAGCCATAAAAAGAAACGAAATGGAGTTATTTGTAGTGAGGTGGATGGACCTAGAGTCTGTCATACAGAGTGAAGTATGTCAGAAAGAGAAAGACAAATACCGTATGCTAACACATATATATGGAATCTAAAAAAAAAAA
>RJWK010046439.1:0-17633 GCA_004363435.1 Platanista minor | reverse complement strand
AAAAAAAAAAAAAAAAAAAAAAAGGCAACATTGTCAAGTTGTATATAAAAGGAAGGTCCAAATATATGCTGCTTCCAAAACAAAAATAAGATACATATAAGTAAAAGGTAAAAGTTAAATAAGAAGATACAAATAAGTTAAAGGTAAAAGGATACAAAAAGTTGTTTCATCTTAACCCTTATCAAAATAAGGCAAAAGTGACTACACTGATATCTGACCAAGGAGATTTCAGAGCCAAGAATATTACTAGGAGAAAAGATGGCCATTTCATAGTGATAAAGGGGTCAATTGGTCAAGAGGACATAACAATCCTAAACAAGCATGTACCTAATAATGGAGCTTCAAAATGTATGGGGAAAAATAATGATAGAACAGTAAAAGGAAATAGGTAAGCTCAAAAAGTGATAGAACAATAAGGGGGACTAGGTAAATTCACAGTTACAGTTAGAGATTTTAATACCCTTCTCCCAGCAATCAGTAGAACACATATACTGAAAGTCAGTAAGGATATAGAAGACTTGAATACTGCTACCAACCAGCTTGAGCTATTTGACACTTGTAGAACATTCCACCCAATACCAGTAGAATGTGCATTCTTTTCAAGTGCATGCAGAATAGTTATCAATATTACAATACATATTTGAGCCACAAAACAAGTCTCAATAAATTTAAAAGGATTCAAGAAATCAAGTCATACAAGCAATGTTCTCTGACCACAGTGAACTGACAATAGGAATCAATAATAGAAAACTATTTAGAAAATCCTCAGTTATTTAGAAATTAAATAACATATCTCTAAATAGCCCACGGAAAGAATAATTGGATTTCTGTAGAGTAGCCAAAGTGGAAATTGAAATTTTAGAAACTATACCATTTATAATATAAAAATGTGTAGGGCTTCCCTGGTGGCGCAGTGGTTGAGAGTCCACCTGCTGATGAATGGGACGCGGGTTTGTGCCCCGGTCCGGGAAGATCCCACATGCCGTGGAGCGGCTGGGCCCGTGAGCCATGGCAGCTGAGCCTGCGTGTCCGGAGCCTGTGCTCCGCAATGGGAGAGGCCACAACAGTGAAAGGCTCGCGTACCGCAAAAAAAAAAAAAAAAAAAAAATGTGTAAAACATGTACACTAAAAACTACAAAACGCCACTGAGAGAAATCAAAGGAGACCTAAACAAATGAAGAGATATACTGTGTTCAAGGATTGAAAGACTCAATGTTAAGATGCCAATTCACCCCAAATTGATCTATGGATTCAACTCCATGTCAATCAAAATCCCAGAATAACTTTTTGTAGAAATTCACAAGCTGATTTTAAAATTCACATGAAAATACACAGGATCTAAAATATCCAAAACCACCTTTGAAAAAAGAACACAGTAAAGTCTTTAAGACACATTATAAAGCTACAGCCTTCAAGACAGTGTGGGTTTTGTGTCAAACAAGTAGATCAATGGAATAGGATAAAGATTCCAAAAATCGATCCACACATATCTACGGGCAGTTGATTTTCTACAAAGGCTATTCAGAGAAAGGATAATATTTACTTTCAGCAAACAGTGCTGGAATAATTGGATATCTATATACACAAGAAAAAGAAGAAGGAGGAGGAAGAGAAAACCTTTGATCTGTATCTGGCATCATATTGAAAATGAACTCATAAAGGACTTATAAGTAAAACCACAGAACTTCTAGGGGGAAAATGCATGGGAGAGAACCTTTATTACATAGGTCTCAAATATAACAACGAAAACATGACCCATAAGAGAAAACACAAGAAAGAAAAAAGGAGTGCCTTACCTCCAGGAACTGGTCTGACACTCTTGGGGAAACCTAAGTATTATTACAAAGCTGGCCTGATGCTCACAACTAGTTAATGTTGTTAATGTTGTTCTCCTGTTGGAATAAACAATCTCATAGAATACCAGCATCAGACAAAGTCATCTTGAGCCCACAATAAAGTGAAACAAAAACAAGGTCACTGTGCAACCCACAAAATATCTTCCTCTCTCAGCTAAGCCTAAGCCTAAGCCTAAACCTAAACCCAACCCTAATCCTGAGCCTGAGCCTGAGCCTGAGCCTGAGCCTGAGCCTAAGCCTGAGCCTGAGCCTGAGCCTAAGCCTAAGCCTAAGCCTCTCCCAGTAAAACGAGAAAGACTACTGCTTCTTTACCAAGTACAGCTTTATCTTCTGATTTGCCCTCCTTATAAATAAGGTTTACTGGGATATCCAATCATAGAATTGCACCTGCTTTCTGATAGCATCCAATCTAGAGTGAATTCCCACTTCCTTAGATCTTTTCCAAAATTACCCAGCCAAAGCCCAAATCCATGTTTGGGCATACAAATACTCAAAAACTGCATTTATGTCTAACTATTTGGACTTCTTTAATTTTGTACCTTAAAAAAAACAACAGATTTTTACTTATAAATTATGTTTTGTTATAAAAAAAACTAGGTAAGACAATTTCAGACAGCTTTTTATTAGAACCTTAATCTGAAAAACAATGTTACAGATGTAGCTAGTTTCCCCCGGTAAATGAAAAGCCAATTAGAGATAACTGTCACTATATTTTGTCTTTTTTAACATTGATTTTTTTTTTTTTTTTTTTTTTTTTTTTTTTTTTTTTTTTTTTTTTTTTTTTTTTTGCGGTACGCGGGCCTCTCACTGTTGTGGCCTCTCCCGCTGCGAAGCACAGGCTCCAGACACGCAGGATCAGCGGCCATGGCTCACGGGCCCAGCCGCTCCGCGGCATGTGGGATCTTCCCAGACGGAGGCACGAACCCACGTCCCCTGCATTGGCAGGCGGACTCTCAACCACTGCGCCACCAGGGAAGCCCTAACATTGATTTTTGAAATACTAGACCTCTTGATTTTCTTTATTAGAATTTTGGTGAGAATACAGCTTACTGATCTGATGAAGCTCCTCTTGAAACAAATTTTAAAGCTCCTTATTAATTTTTTGTACTTCAACATCACTTTAAAAAAAAACCCAAAAAACCAATAGTCCCCTATGGGAATGGACTAAATAATACATTCCTAAGAGTAAATAGAATTTTACTGTGTGTAACAGTCAAAACCCCCAGAGGACATGGATGCTTGGAAATACTGAGTCAGGAGGCGCCCTCTGTGGGCTCCCTCCCCCCACTGAGCATGCTCACTAGTCCACTCGGAAACTCAGAGGCTCCTTTGCAAATCTATGCAGCCATAACCCTGGGCATCCTAGACCACTCTGCTTTTCTGGTAGTTACTTCCATACGGTATTTTCCGGAAACCAAGGGCCACAAACTGCTGTCCATTCACCCTTCCTGGACCTGGCTGTACAGTGTGCAACAGTAGAGCAGGGTGTCCCAGCACTGCTGCCCAAAGTGCCAGAGCGGAAAATGCTGGCCCTCCAACGGTTTGTTACCAGCCAATGATGAGGTAAGTAGTACACAGACTGAAGTAAGTTTAAGTTGACATGTCTGGGCTTTCAGAGCCGTGGGTTTCTCAGGGAACAGCGTACAGATGGGAGGGGTTGTTGTCAAGGTCATCCAGTGAGCTGCCTGTGGCTCCTGCAGTGTGTGAGTATAAGCACAACATGTGATATCTGCCACATGTGTCCTAAAAGTGTATAAAACTCTAAGAAAATGTATGTTATTTTATAATTTGCCAGTTTCACAATCATTTCAAGAAGTCAATTTTTTAAATCTATGATTGACCATTGTTAGGTAAAAGAGGTAAGTAAAATATCTATTATTTATTTTAAACCTTGATGTACAGATGGGAAAAAAAACTTCACTGGCCTTTTTTTTTTTCTTAGTAAAGAAAGACACACATTTTCTGAATGTAGCTGCAGAGGTAAACCTAATGATGATGGTCTAAGTGATGTTAAGAAGTGAAGACCAAAATTGTTAGTGTTCCTTGGAAGCGTGATTTTTCCCATGCCGAATTTGGGTTTGCAGCCATGATGGACAGTAAAAGGCTAAGGCCGCTTTGTTGTTTGTGATGTGCTGGGTTACGGAGCGAGAAAGTCATCAAGACCTAACTGGCATTTATGAGTAAACCAGAGAGAAGTAAGAGTCAAACTAAAATAACTCTTTGAAAGAATGAGTATGGAATTAAAAAGTTAACAGAAGAAATGTTTAATATGTTACATATAATGTTAGTGCTTCAAGTGCATCTTATAAAGTAACACTTTGAAATAATAAAGTATATAAGTGTGTATCAAAGATGTTTGTTTAAAATAGATGAATCTTGGATAAACAACAAGGTCCTACTGTATATTTAATATATGTGATAAACCATAATGGAAAAGAATATATATATATATGTATAACTGAATCACTTAGCTGTACAGCAGAAGTTAACACAACATTGTAAATAAAGCATACTTCAATTTCTTTAAATGCCAAAAAATAAAAAAATTTTTAAAAAGTAGGTGAATGATATGCAGCTCAAAGGAAGTAGCAAACGTTATGGAAAACTAACTCACAGAATAAATAAAACTAGCAAAGCACTGCTTATTGCAACTTGATGAATACACAAATATCAGCAACAAGGCAATTCTTTTAGTATAATTTGAATGTGATGGTCAAATGAAGGAGAATGCCTTATTTCAGCATTGTTTCTGACAAACACAGCTAGCTCCAAATAGTGTAACACAGGGAAGGATTTCACAGGAAACATTCTTGAAAAAGTGTGATCTGAAAGTAAAGGTGCAATGACAGGAAAACACCCTGAAATTGTCACCCAGATTAAGAAGCACGTGCCAGGATATAAAATAACGCACTGCTTCTTTCATCGAGAAACTCTTGCTATGAAAAAAAACTAAAGCGTCATTAGTGATGTCACAAAAGTTGTAAAATGTGTAAAGGCAAATGTGTTAATTCAAGATTAGTCTCTTTATTTTTTAAAATAAATTTGCTTTGTTTGTTTGGTTGGTTGCACCGGGGTCTTAGTTGCGGCAGGTGGCCTCCTTAGTTGTGGCTTGCGAACTCTTCATTGTGGCATGCTTGTGGGATCTAGTTCCCTGACCAGGGATCGAACCCCGGGCCCCCACATTGGGGGCGTGGTGTCTTAACCACTGTGCCACCAGGGAAGTCCCTAAGATTATTCTCTTTATTATGTGAAAATACAAATGCTAATCACAAAGAACTATTATTGGCTATGGAGGTATGTCAAGGGGAAAAGTTCTACTGAAGATGTTTGAACTACAGAATGAACGCTTAGAGCTTCTGCAATATAGTTGTCCCTCTGTATCCCGTATCAGTGGGGGATTGGTTCCAGGACACCCCTCAGATGCCAAAATCTGCGATGCTCAAGTCCCTTATATAAAATGTTATGGTATTAGCATATAACCTACGCACAGCTTCCATATATTTTACATCATCTATAGATTACTTATAATACCTATTATAATGTAAATACTATGTAAATAGTTGTTTAAAAAGATGTAAATGCTATGTAAATAGTTGCCAGTGTGCGAAGCAAATTCAAGTTCTGCTTTTTGGAACTTTCTAGAATTCCTTTTTTTTTTCAAGTATAGTTGATTTATAATGTTGTAGAATTTCTTTTTTTTTTTGAATATCTTCCATCCACAGTTGGTTGAGGAATCTGCAGATACAGAGGGCTGAAACTCTTTAAGAAGCCAGTTGGATCCCAGTTTTTAGATATGTAAATTGGGCTTATTTGTTTGATACTTTTGTATTTTTAATGACCTTAATACTTCCACTCAAGCAATCTTATCAATTTCAGATAAGATTGAGGGCAGAGTGGAGGAAGCCTGGAGGAAGAGAGCGTCTGCAGATTTTGGGGATGTGTTCCACGCCTTAACCACAATTATCAATTATTTAGGAAATGTCCTTGATGTTACACATCTGTAAAAAGCTACCATTACACATTTTACACATTGGATATAATGCTTTGAATGTTATTTTTAATCAAAATAACTTATAAGATATTCAAAAAGCGGGAGTAATTACTTTCATCAAAAGGCAATTTAAATTCAACTATAGGGGCTTCCCTGGTGGCGCAGTGGTTAAGAATCCACCTGCCAATGCAGGGGACATGGGTTAGAGCCCTGGTACGGGAAGATCCCACATGCTGTGGAGCAACTAAGCCTGTGTGCCACAACTACTGAGCCTGTGCTCTAGAGCCCGCGTGCCACAGCTACTGAGCCCGAGTGCCACAACTACTGAAGCCCACGCGCTCTAGAGCCTGTGCTGTGCAACAAGAAAACCACCGCAATGAGAAGCCCGCGCACTGCAACAAAGAGTAGCCCCCGCTCACCGCAACTAGAGAAAGGCTGCACGCAGCAACGAAGACCCAACATAGCCATAAACAAATAAATAAATAAATTTATATTAAAAAAATTCAACTATAACTTTACTGGGCAAATTGTTGGAACTGGCTACCAATGAAGGATTGAAGATTAATTTTGAAAATATAGTGCAATACCACTTACTTCATTCTGGATTCATGGAAAGTTTTTTAAAATGTAATTTTGTTTGTTTTTGGCTGCATTGGGTCTTCATTGCTGTGCGTGGGCTTTCTCTAGTTGTGGTCAGCCGGGGCTACTCTTCGTCGTGGTGCATGGGCTTCTCATTGCAGTGGCTTCTCTTGTTGCAGAGCACAGGCTCTAGGCACATGGGCTTCAGTAGCTGCAGCACATGGGCTCAGTAGTTGCGGCATGCGGGCCCTAGAGCATGCAGGCTTTAGTAGTTGTGGCACACGGGCTTAGTTGCTCCGCAGCATGTAGGTTCTTCCCGGACCAGGGCTCGAACCTATGTCCCCTGCATTGGCAGACGGATTCTTAACCACTGTGCCACCAGGGAAGTCCCTAAAATGTAAATTGTTTTCATTGTTTATTTATTTATTTATTTATTTAAATTTATTTATTTTTGGCTGCATTGGGTCTTTGTTGTGGTGCGCGGGCTTCTCATTGCAGTGGCTTCTCTTGTTGAGAGCACAGGTTCGAGGCATGTGGGCTTCAGTAGTCATGGTGCATGAACTCAGTAGTTGTGGCACTTGGGCTCTAGATCGCAGGCTCAGTAGTTGTGGTGCACGGGCTTAGTTGCTCTGCGGCATGTGGGATCTTCCCAGACCAGGGTTCAAACCTGTGTCCCCTGCATTGGCAGGCGGATTCTTAACCACTGTGCCACCAGGGAAGCCCGCTAAAATGTAAATTTTTAAAGTTAAAAATTTTATCAACATTCCTCTGTGAGATGGTTTCTCTACTGTTATTGTTATTAAAACAAAATGTAGAACAGAACAGAAAAATTATCTCCTGCAAATAGCATTATTGGCAATCTAATTTAGATTAGATTAATTAACAAGCAGGAAACAAGTTCATTTGTCACCCTAAAAAGTTTATGTATTAATACACATGGTATTTATTCAAAGGGTGAATATAGGCATTTCATAAGTGGAATCATCATTTCAATCATGAGTTTTATCTAGTTAGAACTGTGGAAACACCAAAAGTTACAAGCATATAGATTAATTATATACACACATGTATACTTTCAATGAATGTGTACAGGTTTATAAATTTTTTCTCTTCCTAATTGAATTATTTGTAGTGAGGTGGATGGACCTAGAGTCTGTCATACAGAGTGAAGTAAGTCAAAAAGAGAGAAGAACAAATACCGTATGCTAACACATATATATGGAATCTAAAAAAAATAATGGTTCTGATGAACCTGGGGGCAGGACAGGAATAAAGATGCTGATATAGAGAATAGACTTGAGGACATGGGGAGGGGGAAGGGTAAGCTGGGACGAAGTGAGAGAGTGGCACTGACGTATATACACTACCAAATGTAAAATAGCTAGTGGGAAGCAGCCACATAGCACAGGGAGATCAGCTTGGCACTTTCTGACCACCTAGAGGGGTGGGATAGGGAGGGTGGGAGGGAGACGCAAGAGGGAGGGGATATGGGGATATAAGTATACATATAGCTGATTCACTTTGTTATAAAGCAGAAACTAACAGAACATTGTAAAGCAACTGTACACCAATAAAGATGTTAAAAAAAAAAAAAGGATCCCGCCTCTCCCCGCTAATAATAGTTCCCCAACCTCCCCCTTTCTTCTCCTATTTTATGGTAAAAATAAAAATGAGGGAACTGAGGCAGAGAGAGTTTTGGCCCAGGAAAGGTCAGTGCTGAGATTTGAATCCAGGCAAACTGGTACTGTTGTTCTCGGCTCTTAACCCCATGCATGCCCTGCTGCCTTCTCTACTCATCTCTAGGACTTGGGCACTGGCAGCCCCCTTTGTAGTGGAGGCCTGTGGTCCTCCAGGTGTTGGAATGTTCCTTGACCCTGATCTCCCTCTATTCAACTTTTTTGGCCTGAAATGTACCTCCTCCTATGAAAATATTTTTACGGTGCTTTTGTCATCTGTATTATTTGGGTGCTCTACTAAACTACTACCAAACTACTAAAGCAAACAGTGTTTCTTCCCCCAGGCATTCCAAAAGAAAAGAAAAGAAACTGGTATTTTAAGTTTTCGTTCAGCAAGGTCAGTTGAAGACCCTTCCAGGGCCCTGCAGTGGACAGCAAGAGCCGTGGACCACCCATGCAATATGGTGGGCAGTGACTGGCCTGGGAATAAGGAGACATGGATTCTAGTCTTGATTGTGGCTGTTACTATGCAAACTGGGGCTTTAGTTCCCTCATCTGTAAATGAGGCAATGACCAGTAAAATACCCAATCTCCAAAGCTGTTCTCAGAATCAAACAAGTTAGTGTACGTGGAAGTGCTATATAGAGTATAAAGGGCCAGATAAAAGGATTAGCAATGTTAGACCAAGATCCCATCCTGTTTGAGAGGGACTTAAGGCATCACAGTGGATGCTCCCAGTTAGGAGAGGCCACTCAGTTTACACAGTGTGAACACAGGAGGGGTCAGTGGGCTTGACCCCTCCCCACAGTCTGGGCTGAGCAGAGGGTGAGCACCCCAGGGCCAGATGGCAGGAGCTCTTATTTTGTCATGGTGGGTCCACCCCTCAGAAGCCCACCTTCAAGATCATTCTATTGAGTTTCATCATCTCTGCATTGTTTGGGGACCACATGTTGTAGATTATCTCTTGTCGAGGCTGAGAAGGACCTGGTAAGTTCTGTCCTTCCTGGTTAGTGCTCAGGGCCAGTCCCAGCTCCCTCTGAGAGCTGCCTGGGCTAGCTGGGCTTCAGGTCTCACCCCGCCCTCCCCATCGCTCTGCTGCGGGGAAGTGCCATTCACTGAGCTGCACACCCAGCCAGCTAGCTGGCTTGCTTCTTCCAGACTGTGATGTCAGAAACCCACTCTAATGAACTGCTGCCTAATTATCAACCTAATTAGGGGCACCTGCTGGAGAAATCGGCCCCTCTGATCCAGGTTCCTGCCGGAACTGTCACAGTTAATTTGTCCCTGGATAATCAAGGGCTGACTCGGGTCTCGTTTTCACATGACGTTTGGTTAGCTGTCCTCCACTTAGTCACTTGGATAATTGGGAGTAGGCTCTGCTGTGTGGCGGGCGGGCAGGGCACAGCTCCCAGACCTTGCCGCTCAAAGGGTGCTCTGACGGCCGGTGGTACTGGCATCACCCGGAGCTGATTAGGGAGGAAAGATCTTGGGCCCCACCCAGAACATGCATTTTAACCAGGGCAGAAGAGTAGGGAGTTGGCAGAGGTACCTGAGGGCATGCAGGGACAACATCTCCTCTGGAGTGAAAAGGAGACTGAATGAGCAAGACCGAACTGGAGGTGTGAAGGGGAATATAGTTACCACCTGCAAGGAGGGGAAGGCACTGGATTGCCCTCGAGGCCAGGGGTTCTGACTCGACATGGGCAAGTCCCTCTTAGCAGTGGGGTGGCCCACCTAACCCAAGTAAGCCCTAGAGACGGATTAAATAAGCCTAAATCCTGGTCTCTGAATAATTCTAACTTCAAAACAGCAACACTCATCTGAACACACCTAAAACAAGGTCAGACCGAACAAGAATGAATGGAGTGAACCAAGGATTTATGCAAAAAAGCCAAAAGCCAGAAACAAAACCCTAAACCCAGGAAACATCTGGGGACAAGAGCAAGTTAAAATAAATGATACTTATAAGACTTATATAGTTGTATAAATTACTATGTGGTTAACTCTTTGTCCCCTTGGTACCAGGGAGGATGGATGAGAAGATGCCATCACAGAGGAATCGTGAAAAGAGTCTGAGATAAGGAATTAGAAGACCTGAATTTGAACTCTGGTTCTACCTTAAAACTTAACAGTTTCAAACCTTTAACTTTGTTGACAGTGTGCAATAAAATGAGGCTCACAGTATGTGTCTCCAGGAGTATTGTAGGAATCAGCAGGATGGTTGGAAAGCACCTGTCTTCTCTGGCACCTGAGTCAGTGCAGTGTATCATTCATTCCCTCATTCCTCAATCCTAGATGACATTGGCCTTGGCAGGGCCTGGGGTTGGCTGCACCTTGGATTAAGGGGCTGCACTCCTGGACGTGGGGAGGCTGCAGGGCGAACCTCCCCCTGTGGTGGAATCACACATTCTCTTTTAGAGAGGAGTCATTTTCAGGTCTTTGGGTAGAGTTCTGGTGTATGGGCCCAAGACGAGGAACCCATTCCGGCCCTTGTACTGGCCAGAAAGATCCACAACAACAGTGAGAATCATCTCTCTCAGCTGATTTTGAAATCGGTCTTCTCCATGAATTTATACGTTTTCTGCAATTTTGCTTAGTACGCAGACCTTGGCTTCTCCTAGCCCAAAGTTGCCTAGGTCATGTTCCTCTCAATTATATTTCACAGCTAACCTGATCATATAAAAGGAAGTCTGATGCTGAGAGAAGTTTTGATTACGAAGTAAGTCTTTTAGATAGCATGTTTTATAACCCTACAGACTGAATGAAATGAATATCCAGTCATGTAGCACGTAGTGCAAGTGCAGTGAGAGCAAGAAAGGCACGGGCTACAACTGAATGAGACATTAATAAAACATTAAAAAGCTCTTCCCGGGCTTCCCTGGTGGCGCAGTGGTTGAGAGTCCGCCTGCCGATGCAGGGGACAGGGGTTCGTGCCCCGGTCCAGGAAGATCCCACATGCCGTGGAACGGCTGGGCCCGTGAGCCATGGCCGCTGAGCCTGCGCGTCCGGAGCCTGTGCTCTGCAACGGGAGAGGTCACAACAGTGAGAGGCCCGCGTACTGCAACAACAACAACAAAAAAAGCTCTTCCCACTGAATGGTCAGTACAAGAGGTGCTGAAGCATAAAGATGTGCCATTTCATAAATACTATGGCTAAACAAGTGGGTAGCAAAAGCACTCAGATCCATATAAATCATGCTCCAGATACTGTTAAAAGATTTTATGGGGACTTCCCTGGTGGCACAGTGGTTAAGAATCCGCCTGCCAAGGCAGGGCACACAGGTTCAAACCCTTGTCCGGGAAGATCCCACATGCCGCGGGGCAACTAAGCCCGTGTGCCACAACTACTGAGCCTGCGCTCTAGAGCCCGTGAGCCACAACTACTGAGCCCGCGTGCCACAACTACGAAAGCCCACGTGCCTAGAGCCCATGCTCCGCAACAAGGGAAGCCACCACAATGAGAAGCCCGCGCACCGCGACGAAGAGTAGCCCTCACTCGCTGCAACTATAGAAAGCCTGTGCGCAGCAACGAAGACCCAACGCAACCAAAAATAAATAAATTAATTAACTGATTAAAAAAAAAAGATTTTATGAAATGCCTTGGGGAAAAAAACATGCTGATCTACTCACAGAGGTTGGTGGGCAAGTTTGTACTCATTTATAGTTTTAGATTAGTCCTTGTCTAAATCTTTCACCTTATTGTTAAAAAATGGTCGGGAGAGAAACGCTCAGGAAAAAAAAAGTAACAAGTATTGGAGAACGAAGTGAAAGATATTACACACAAAAAGGAAGAGAAGGAGGAGAAAGAAAAACTAAAATACAACTGGGGGGAGTTCCCTGGTGGCCTACTGGTTAGGATTCTGAGCTTTCACAGCCACGGCCAAAAAAATAAAAAATAGAAGAAATAAATAAAATACACCTGGAAATTTCCTTCTATTTGAGATAACAACAGAAAAGGATCTAGGGATCACAGTAAACCACAAACAAAACTCAAGGCAGCATTGTGGTGTACTTAGATGGAAGGTAAGTGTATTTGTTGCCATGGCTAAGAGCAGGAATTGAGTGTGTTTTAGAAAGAGCACTGGACTGGGATCAGAAGCTTCTAGAAGTGACTGCCATGCACATTATGTTCACGAGGATCCTTCCGTTTTTGTTTTTTTTTTTTTTTTCCGTGCTCTGTTCAGGCTGATTGGGAAATAGGGCAGGACTTTCTGTCATAAGCTGCTGGTATAGATTAGATAAACCAGTAAATTAGTTCATACTGCTGCAGAAAATCTCTGAGACTTTGGATATTTTCCCTAATTTATGTAAGCCTAAGTTTTTCATCTATATAACAATGACAGACAAAGTGCTCTCTAATGGTTGAATTCTCTTCTATGAGTCCCAGAGGGAAGTTTGAAGGCAGCTGGACTTGGACAGGATGGCCACTGTCAGAGCTGGGTTCCATGGATGAGTGAAGCATCCAGAATATGGGGCAAATCAAGTCTATTTGGAAAGGCCACATTCAAGCTCTAGAAAGTCCATTACAAACACCATGTCTGAAGGACTAGAGCTAGGATGAAGGTTTATATCCTCAGAGTCAAGGACTCCAACTCAAGACTGAGTTCAGGAGGAATATAGTTTGAGGAAAAAATATAAGGGAGTCGGGGTGAACTCATGATGGCGTCATAATTTTCTAACTTTCCATTATATCTCCTCCTAAAAATGGACAGAAAAATCAGGACAGAAAGAAAAATCAGCAGAAGAAAAGACTAAGTGACTCGATATTCCACAAGACCCAAATATGTACAAGAAGACCAAACCATCTGCCAGCAGTAGGACCTTCACCGGTCCCACATGAGATACGCAGCCATGTGGAGGGAAGAGAAGATCCCAACAATGGACCCCAACTTGTGTGGGAACCTCTGCAAGTGGGTCTGAACACAACAGGCAGAATGGGAGAAGGTCTACAGGTTCCCATTTGGTGTGAGAGCAGAAAGGCCACAGGGTCCCACCAAGGGGCAGTGGGGAGACGGAAGACTGGCCTACACCTTTACCAAATTCTCCCTTCCACTAGGACAATGGTTCAATTGCCAGCAGTAACTTCAGATTGAGCTGGTAGGAACTGGGGCAGCGATACTGAAAAACAGAAGGGTCAGAGGAGCCAGGCGTCGTTTTTTATAACTCCCTAGTAACAGCAGAGGAAGAAGCCATGAAGCTAGGAAAGCTACCCTGGTCCAGCCCCACCCTGTACACTGAAATCTGTTCCTAAAAATACAGGAAAACGCTCCTTATCTAAACATCAACATGAAAAAGAATTGCAATGTAATTTTATGTAAAGATTTTTTTTTTTTTTTTTTTTGCGGTACGCGGGCCTCTCACTGTTGTGGCCTCTCCCGTTGCGGAGCAGAGGCTCCGGACGCACAGGCTCGGCGGCCACGGCTCACGGGCCCAGCCGCTCCGCGGCATGTGGGATCTTCCCGGACCGGGGCACGAACCCGTGTCCCCTGCATCAGCAGGCGGACTCTCAACCACTGCGCCACCAGGGGAGCCCTATGTAAAGATTTATGAATAAAAATAGAACATACGATAATATGACAAAACTGAAATACAAGTATCTTGTGTAATTTAAAATATGTGTCTAATTTAAATATGTAACAACAATAACAAAAAGGAGAGATGGTAGTAAAAAAAAAAAATAATAACACTGTTGCATTGTAAAGAAGGAATAAAAGCTGTAATTGAAACTATACTATCTCCTTGCAGTCCGGACAAGATGGTGCATACTCATCTTTCCCTGGGCCTACTCACTAAGCACAACTATAAATCCTGAAAATAACGCAAGAGGCAACCAAAGGAGGTACTCCAAATGTGGTAAGAAGACAAACTGGTCTGGGAACCCAGGACGGGAAGAACAGCACTGTGGCGGGGTGTTTTACATCCCAGAAGACAGTGGCCTGGACCTGGTATGTTTTGACCCCTGACCCAGCAACAGAAGGTAGCCCAGGTAGGCTAATTCTTCCCCCACATCTAATGCGAGCCAATCTGACAAGGCCATCAGGTGAGCCCAGCAACACCAGTAAGGGGATGGATTGGGAGCCCAGCAAACAATAAGCAAACAAGGGAAATGCCCTATGTTTCTGGTGGGCTTGAGCCTTCCCTCCCCCGGGAGACAGACAGCAGTATGGAGGGCCTGGGGGACCGCTTCTGCGTCTTAGGTGGCATGCCAGACACTCACGTCAAGAAAACAGCACCAGAAGCTTCTGAAAATTACATTGTTATTGGAACCACAGCCCACAAATATAGGCCAGATGCCGCATTCTATAAACAGGGTGGCTTCCCACTAAAAGAAAAGATTTAGCAGGAGCCAGGATCTCCTAAAATAACAGACAAAATGCTGAGGATATAATTTTTTAAAAGTCATCTGTTATAGAAAGAACAAAGAAAATCTCAACTTGAATCTCAATCCACTGACACCAACACCGAGATGGTTTAGAGGGTGGAATTATATGACAAGGATTTTAAAGCAGCCTTAACACAGGGTCTTCAACATCAATTACAAACTCTCTTAAAAAAAGGAAAAAATCGGGGCTTCCCTGGTGGCGCAGTGGTTGAGAATCTGCCTGCTAATGCAGGGGACACGGGTTCCAGCCCTGGTCTGGGAAGATCCCACATGCCGCGGAGCAACTAGGCCCATGAGCCACAACTACTGAGCCTGCGCGTCTGGAGCCTGTGCTCCGCAACAAGAGAGGCCGCGATAGTGAGAGGCCCGCACACCACGATGAAGAGTGGCCCCCGCTTACCACAACTAGAGAAAGCCCTCGCACAGAAACGAAGACCCAACAGAGCAAAAATAAATAAATTAATTAATTAATAAACTCCTACCCCCCCCCCAAAAAAAGTAAATGACGGGTCACATCAAAATGAGGCTTAAAAAAAAATGAAAAAATAGAAAATCTCAGTCATGAAATAGAAGTTATTGAAAAGAACCAAATGGATATTATAGAACTGAAAAATGCAACAGAAATTTTTAAAACTTCCTGGATGGGCTCAATAGTGCAAATGACAGAGGATAAAATTAGTGAATTTGAAGGCAGATCAATAAAATTCTCCCAATCTGAGCAACACAGCGAAGAGACTTAAAAAGAAAAAGGATGGACAGTGTCATTCTCAAAAGAATGGACAGAATTGTAATAAATAACAAAAGATCTAACATTTGTATCACTGGAGTCCCAAAAAGAGATAAGAAAGAAAGAGTGGGACTGAAAGAATACTCAAAGAAATAATGGCTGAAAGCCTGCCAGTTTGGTGAAAGATACAATCCTATAGATTTAAGAAAGAGAATGAACCGCAAACAAAATGAACCCAAAGAATATGACATCAAGAGACATTGTATTAGTTTTTATAGCTGTCATAGCAAATCACCACAAACTTAATACAAATTTATTACCTTACAGTCCTATAAATCAGAAGACCAGTACAATCAGCAGGGCTGCATTCCTTTCTGGAGATTCTGGGGGACCGTGTGGTTCTCTGCCTTTTCGAGATTCTAGCGGTTGCTCGTTTCTTGGCTCGTGGGTCCTCCTTCCATCTCCAAAGCCAGCAATGTCACATTTTTCTGACCTTTCTTCAGGTGTCACATCTCTCTCTCCGAGCATAGCTGGGAAAATCTGGTTGCACTCATCCATGTAAACCCAGATAATCTTCCCATTTCAGAGACCTTAACCTAATGACATCTGTAAAGTCCCTTTTGCCGTGTAAGGTAATATATTCACAGGTACTGGAGTTTAGAGCCCAGACGTCTTTGAGGGTCATCATTCTGCTGGCCACATATATCATAATTAAACTTCTGAAAACTAAAATCAAAGAAAAAAAATCATGAAAGCAGCCAGAGATAAATGAAACATCACCTACAGGTGAATACCAATTAAAACAGCAGTGGATCTCATCTAATACCATGGAGACTATTTTCAAGAACTGAAAGAAAAAAAAAGTCAGCTGCAAACTCAGAATTTAATGAGATAATCCTTGAGGAATAAAGGGGAAAAACACTCCAGCAAGTAACAGCAGAATGCACATTTTTTTCAAGCAACCATGAATATTCATTCACAAAGATAGACCATAACCTGAGTCATCAAACAAAGTTTGACAAATTTAAAATAAATTGAATTATACTGAATATATTCTCTGACCATAACGGAATCAACCACGAAGCAGTAACAGAAAGACAACTGAAAATTTTCTAAACATGTGGAAATTAAATACTACACTTCTAAATAATTGATAGGTCAAAGAAGCAGTCTCAAAGAAAATTTAAAATACATATATAGAACTGAAAATGTAAAATACATACCTAGAAGTGAATATAAATTAAAATACATATCAAAATATGTGGGGGGCAATGAAAGCAGTGCCAAGAGCAACTTTTATAGCACTAAAATGTCTACATTAGGAAAAAGGAAAGTTCTCGAATCAGTTATCTAAGTTCTTATCTCAAGAAGCTAGAAAAAGAAAAACAAAATAACTCCAAGGAAAGCAGAAAGAAGGTAAAAATAAAGGTCAGAGCAGAAGACAATGAAATTGAAAATAAGACAACAATGGAGAAAAATCAATGAAACCAAAAGCTGTTTCTTTGAAAAAAAATTATTAACATTGATAAAGCTCTAGTGAGACTGACAATAATAAAAAGAGAGAAGAGGGACTTCCCTGGTGGCACAGTGGTTAAGATTCTGCCTGCCAATGCAGGGATCACGGGTTCAATCCACATGTGGAACCAGGAAGATCCCACATGCCGCAGAGCAACTAAGTCCACGCACAACAACTACTGAGCCTGTGCTCTAGAGCCCATGAGCCACAACTACTGAGCCCATGTGCCACAACTACTAAAGCTTGTGCGTTCTAAGGGCCCACGTGCTGCAACTACTGAGCCTGTGTGCTGCAACTACTAAAGCCTGTGCTCTGCAACAAGCACTCCAGAGTGGTTATTTTTTTATAGTAATTATGATGAGAATAATGATAATGCTGTATTCAATGCATCCTTCTGTTTCTGACAGGGGCACTGAGTAATAGCATTTTGGAAGGTCTTATGGTATTTATTTATCAACCTCAAAGTGAAAAATAAAACCAAAATATTCTACTTCCGTTATTAAATTCTAGAGCTTTATTATTTACTAAAGCATCTAAGGTCGTTTAGCTCTTAAGTACATTTTTAGCCTGTGTCACCTCCTGGACACTAAGATTTGAGGACACATCAGTAGGTTTTGTAGCATAACATCCCATCTTGGTAGCTTGTACTGGGTGGGCCAAAAGGTTCATTCGGTTTTTTCCGTAAGATGGCTCTAGATGGGCTTCCCTGGTGGCGCAGTGGTTGAGAGTCCGCCTGCCGATGCAGGGGACGCGGGTTCGTACCCCAGTCCGGGAAGATCCCACGTGCCGCGGAGCGGCTGGGCCCGTGAGCCATGGCCGCTGAGCCTGTGCGTCCGGAGCCTGTGCTCTGCAATGGGAGAGGCCACAGCAGTGAGAGGCCCGCGTACCGCAAAAAAAAAAAAAAAAA
>RJWK010046438.1:0-17640 GCA_004363435.1 Platanista minor | reverse complement strand
CTTCAATAAGTGGTGCTGGGAAAACTGGACAGGTACATGTAAAAGTATGAGACTAGAACACTCCCTAACACCATACACAAAAATAAGCTCAAAATGGATTAAAGACCTAAATGTAAGGCCAGAAACTATCAAACTGTTAGGGGAAAACAGGCAGAACACTCTATGACATAAATCACAGCAAGATTCTTTTTGACCAACCACCCAGAGAAATGGAAATAAAACCAAAAATACACAAATGGGACCTAATGAAACTTCAAAGCTTTTGCACATCAAAAGAAACCATAAACAAGACCAAAAGACAACCCTCAGAATGGGAGAAAATATTTGCAAATGAAGCAACTGACAAGGGATTAATCTCCAAAATTTACAAACAGCTCATGCAGCTCAATAACAAATAAACATGCAACCCAATCCAAAAATGGGCAGAAAACCTAAATAGACATTTCTCCAAAGAAGATATACAGACTGCCAACAAACACATGAAAGAATGCTCAACATCATTAATCATTAGAGAAATGCAAATCAGAAGTATAATGAGATATCATCTCACACTGGTCAGAATGGCCATCATGAAAAAATCTAGAAACAATAAATGCTGGAGAGGGTGTGGAGAAAAGGGAACCCTCTTGCACTGCTGGTGGGAATGTGAATTGGTACAGCCACTGTGGAGAACAGTATGGAGGTTCCTTAAAAAACTACAAATAGAACTACCATATGACCCAGGAATCCCACTACTGCGCATATACCCTGAGAAAACCATAATTCAAAAAGAGTCATGTACCAAACTGTTCATTGCAGCTCTATTTACAATAGCTAGGAGATGGAAACCACCTAAATGTCCATCATCAGATGAATGGATAAAGAAGACGTGGCATATATATACAATGGAATATTACTCAGCCATAAAAAGAAACGAAATGGAGTTATTTGTAGTGAGGTGGATGTACCTAGAGTCTGTCATACAGAGTGAAGTAAGTCAGAGAGAGAAAAACAAATACCGTATGCTAACACATATATATGGAATCTAAGAGAAAAAGAAATGTCATGAAGAACTAGGGGCAAGATGGGAATAAAGACACAGACCTACTAGTGCATGGACTTGAGGATATGGGGAGGGGGAAGGGTAGGCTGTGACAAAGTGAGAGAGTAGCATGGACATATGTACACTACCAAACGTAAAATGGATGGGTAGTGGGAAGCAACCGCGTAGCACAGGGGGATCAGCTCGGTGCTTTGTGACTACCTGGATGGGTGGGATAGGGAGGGCGGGAGGGAGGGAGATGCAAGAGAGAGGAGATATGGGAACATATGTATATGTACAACTGATTGACTTTGTTATAATGCAGAAACTAACACACCATTGTAAAGCAATTATACTCCAATAAAGACGAAAAACAAAAACAAAAACAAAATAAGTGGCTGTCAAGGCAAATTCTTCAGAAAGGGTTATTTTCCTTTAAAGGAGTGATTGATGGTCCAACTCCTTGAGACATGTACAGAAAGCTAAGAGAAAAGCAAGCAGAAGATTGAATTCCACAGTGTCCCATGTTACAGAGAGGTCAAGAAGAATAAGGACCAAGAGGAGGCCATTTGGCTCAGACACTAGGAGGTTAGTAGACTCTGGGTGAGAAGTGTTAGTGGCATAGTAAAGGTAGAGTTGTCTTCCGTGTCAGCTGGTCAACAAGTATTTATTGAACACCAGAGCCTGTGCTAGGCATGGAGGCATAGTATAGAAGAAAACAGACATGGTACCAGACACTCTACGAAGAGGTATAGGAAATGGCAGTTACAGCCATTTCTTTGAGGAATTAAGGCAAACCCACAGGAAAAGTTCAATATAAATTATGTAATTCTACATAATGGATCATTTTCACTCTCATAACAGGTTATAGTATATTCATAGAATTTCAGAGTTTAAAAGAAGCTTAGTGACTTTCAAGTCTCTCTTTTAATATGAGGAAACTAAAGCCATAGAAACAAATCTGGCCAATGTCACATAGCTACCCCCCTTTCCATTGTGCAGATTTCACTTGTTATAATAACAGTTTTAGGTCATTGTTGTAAAAGTCTAATGAGAAGTTTCATGTATTACTTATGAAAATTATAACTTAAACACAGAATGACATTAACCATCTTCATGATTTTCATGGATAGCACCTTAGCAAGTATAATATGATCCAGTAACCCCACTTCTGGGTATATATCCAAAGGAATTAGATTAGGATCTTGAAGAGATATCTGCACTCCCATGTTCACTGCAGCGTTATTCACAATAGCCAAGATGTGGATTCAACTTAAATGTCTATCTACAGAGGCACAGAGAAAGAAAATGTGGTATATACATAGTGGAATATTATTCAGCCTTTAAAAAGAAGGAAATCCTGCCATTTGTGACACTATGGATGGACCTAGAGGATATTATGCTAACTGAAATAAGCCAGATACAGAAGGACAAATACTACATGATGCCACTTACATGAGGAATCTAAATGAGTCAAATCCATAGGAGCTGAGAGTGGAATGGTGGTTACCAGGGGCTGGGAGAGAGGATAATGGGGAGGTATTAGTCAAAGGGTACTAAGTTTCAGTTATGCAAGATGAATAAATCCTAGAGATCGACTACACAGTGTAGTGCCTAAAGGTAATAATATTGTCTTGTATTCTTAAAAATTTGCTAAGAGGATAGAACTTATATTAAGCATTCTTATCATACCCATGCAAGTAAAAAAAAAAAAATAATGATAATGATAAGGTGGGAGAAAACTTTTGGAGGTGATAGATATGTTTATGGAATAGATTGTGGTGATGGTTTCACGGATGTATACTTATTTCCAAACTCATCACTTTATACACATTAAGTATGTGTAGCGGTTTCTATGTCAATCATACCTCAGTTAAGTGGTTAAAAAAAAATCAGTCCTAATTCCCACCTTTCCTAACAACTGAAAAAGGAGACGATGATGGGGATGTCATAAAACAACTTCACTAGCCTATGTATTGTTCTGCTCCAGTAAAATGAAAATCCTAATCCGTTGACACTTTTTAAATGTTCTGAGATCCTTGGTTGGGTGGAGCAGTAGATACTGCTGGTCACTTCCTGGCTTGGTGTTCTTTGATACGCTGAGAACTAGATGCCACGTTTGGCCACAGAGTAAATTAACTTTCTATTAGTTGTGTGACTTTACTGAACAGCAATTCATTTGTGGCTTGCCTTGTAATTTCCAGGTTCCTCATACCCTTAAAAAATGCTGAGTAATCTACTGTGGGAACAAACTTAATTCAATTTAGCTCCACTTTGGAGAAAAGGTTATAAGGACAGCATGTGTCTGGTCTATTATTACACAGTTGCTCCTGTCCATAATGGATGTTTATGATTCATTGCTTATTGAGGAACCACTTCTATGGAAAATTGCCAAATATCTTCCAAAAATCCAAACAAAATGTCTTGGCTCCCTGATTTTGGGATTAGATCTGAATGTCTCATTTTCAAGTTGCTCAGGGCCACACATCAAGCCGTTGAGAGAAAAGACCAAGGAGACTTAGGAAGCTAAGCTTAGGCCTGGGGGTGTGGAGCACCAACCTCAGAACCCAGGTCCTGCTAAAGTTCTCAGAGGAGAAAGCTTTCCTAAGGCTAGGCTGGGAGGAGGGGTGATGCAGAGGCTGTAAGGGTTCTTGTGGAATGTTTTCAAGGCATGACAGACCAGAGAGGATCTATCTATATCTTCCCACGCCAGGGTTAAGGGGCCACTGGCCAACCTCATTCTTAGAGCACCAGTCCCAAATGATGTTCCATGGAAATGTTAAGGAAAACAACTTTGGGAAATACTAGCTTAAACAAAATTAAACAAGTTTCTTTATTGAAGGATTTCTATGAGCCTTCAATATATATTCATATTCATTATGATTCATTGTGAATCTTCAGTAGAATGTTATTTTTTTCCAAATTTATTTGACCAGGAGATCTCCCGTCACTTTTTAGTAGTACAACTATTAGCATTTGAAGAACTGTTTATGGGGTTTATGAAATTCCAGTCTTGAGAAAAAAACAGGAAGCTCCAAACTGGCTTTGATTTGAAGAGTCTCCAGGACTTTCTGATGGCCACCTCAAAATGAATGGCAGGTCTAACTCTTAGTTTTGTTTTATTTTGTTTTCATCTTTCCCTTTGGATGTTGGGTCTGGGCAGTGGGTCCCAAAGCCTAGAATGGCTCCTGAAGAGATCCAGTCTCCCTGAGGGCTTTGGACCACAGCCAGTGTGTAGCTGATTGGCTCTACTGGAGCTGTGTAAAATATGCAGTGTGGTCTAGTGCTTGAGAGCACTAGCTCCGGAGCTGTGCAACTTGGATAAGTTACTTTATCTGTGTCTCAAATTCCTCACCTGTAAAATGGAGATCATAATAGCTTCTAACCCATGTGGTTATGTGAGGATTCGATGACTTAATACTTTAAAAGCACATAAAATGTACTTGTCACCCAGTAAATGCTAAAAACCGTTAGCTATTATTGGGTTTGGACTTCAGTCTCTGAGGCTGCCCTATACATGGAGATAGTAGGAAGGGAAGCTCTTTGTCTCTGCATTTGCCCAAGTGGGAGGCTCTCAACTGGTGGATTCAGTCTAAGTGTAAATTAGCAACAAAATTTTCTCACAACTGCAATCTTGCCCCTCAAAACTGACCACACATAAACAGCATCATTAGGGAATGCCTGGAAACATATGCTTTCTTCTCAGAAAAGGTAAGCATTTGTTTCTATCTGAATGAAATATGATACCTGGCTTATATGATTGTTTATGGCACTATATCTTTGTGTTTATGAAATGTTCAAGAATCACAGATCATCTTCATAGAAAATAAAAGTATCCATAAGGCTGAATAAGTTTTCCTCATCTCATCTCACTATGACCTTCAGAACTTGCTTATTCAGTTTAATAGTTACTGGTGCTGATATACAAATTGTGGGCTGCTTCCTTCTGATCCAGCTTCAGCAGTACAACTTTGAATGGGGGAGAATCCAAGGCTTCTGGCCCATTCTGGAATGATATCAGGCCATCTAAAGTTTAGAGGATATCTATGAAGACAGGAATGGAAAACATATTCTACTTATTCCCACTACGTTCGGTTGAAGTTAAGCTCGTATGTATTTTTTTGCCAGATAATACCATCTAATGGTGGTCTATGTTGAGATAACCTGATTTATTATTTTAACTGAGTTAAATGAACTCAAGAAGTCCAACAATTTAATGAGTTTAACTAAAGCTATGTATCAGTTCTCACATTTTCCCCGAGAAAATGTGAATGAAAGAGTCATAGCATTATCTCTTTCGTGGTTGGAAAACAAGACAACGACAAAAAGGAAAACAAATCTAGCTATGAACAGTCATTAGAGAACTCTTCATCGATTCATAATCTGCACTTATCATTGATTTACTTTGCTCTTAACATTGGATTATTTTCTTTTCTCTCACATCTTTCTAGATAATGTATGATTGCACATATAAAGAGTTGGAATGAAATGCTTTAATATGTTAATAGTTTATATTAATGTTTAATATGTTAAGAATTAAAATCATGTTTAGTAATTCAGAAGTTTAGGTAGTATAGGTTGTCTCTGCTGGGTTCTAGATCAGTGATGTTATTTAAGCGGGTTTCCTTGAAGAAATCACAGGATAGCTAAAATATTAAGATTCTTGGTTTACAGCTGGAAGTTAGATAAACAGAGTATGGTAACAACAATTATCTTCTAAAGATCCAACACTTGGATTGAGCAGTCCTTATTAATATAAAATAAGAAAACTAGTGAACTTATTTGCAGTTTGATAGAAAAACAGTCCTTGTGTAATGAAAGATGAGATGATGTTATCCTAAGATTTCCCCGGGGGAACTAAGATTTGTTTAACTAAATACCTTGGGTTGAAGGGAGTATATACCAATAAAATTGGAAGTTATTTATGGTAGGTAAATTATAATATGTAACTATATATATAATAATTAACTGATTAACAAAATTATAATTAATAAAGCAAGCAAGGAAGCAATGTCCTAATGTCCCATAAATAAATGTATATTAATCTTTCCACAAGATGATATAATCCATCAACAATCCTTAGTCTTGCTGAATCTTTTGTCACCCCCAAGGTCAAAGCAGTTTGAGGATAGATTCTGCACCTAGGGATGCTAGAGTCATATTTAGATTAAAAGCTAGAAACAAAAATTCCACTTCTTAGTGTAAATCTTAGAGAAAATTGCACATGTACACTTAAAGTAATGCACAAGGAAGTTCACTGCAGCAGTATGATCTATAATATTTGAACGTTTACAATTTTAAAATGCCCACCAGTAGGTGAAACGGATGAACAAATTATAGAGTATTCTCATAATGGAATATGACCAATAGTTAAACTGAATAAACTAGATCTATATTATGAATCTTGAAAAAACGATATTAAGTGACAAAAACATGTTGCAGGCTGATACTTTATAGTGTGATAAGACTTGGATAACTTATTGTAAAATTTGTTTAAGATTCACAAAACCATACTGTGTGTTATTTGTGGATGTATACTTTTCATATACATATATTTGCATATATTTCACATACATATGGTTTTCATATATATGAAGTTACCTTTTCATTTATATATAGTAAATTCAGAAAGTAGTTGCTTCCAGGAGGGAAGGAGAATAGCTTCGGGGAAGGATATAAAAGGGACTTCAACTGTATGTGTCATGTTTTATTCTAAAATAGCAAATATATTAATCATATGTTAAATTTTAAAAATTCTGAGTGGTAGGTAAGGTATCATTGTATAATACTCTGCACTTCACATGTACTTAAAATATTTCTTAATAAAAAAAGGATTAAGCCATAGGCACAGGCTCTTTTAGACTCACTACTGTTATTCCACCTTTAAAGGATAAGGAAACAGAAAGCCTTTTTCCGAGGAGGATACATTTGCCTAGCCAAAGCCAAGAGACAACCTAATCTCTTCTTTTGGACAGAAGAGGCAAGATATTTTATTATTGCTCCAAGACAAGTTTGCAATCTGGAAGGACTTCTAGTTAATAGTTAATACTCTTCTAGGAGTGTTAATTTGGGGAATTCAAGTAATGCGCTATTGTTTGTAAATAAACTTGAGTCTGATCATTTATCCAAGTTTATGTGTGCTTGGGTGAGCCCTGCCTAGTTTCCCTGGCCCTGGTCTTTCCCAGTTTTTCCCAGCTGGCCCTCAGCTCTCTCCATCAGCAAACGGAGTGCCGCTGACTCCGGCAGGGAGACCCTAAACAGCTTCTCTCCCTGCCTTACCACCTCTGTCTGGCCCATCTTGATAAGGACCCAGTTTTCCTGCCAGATTAATGCATGACAAGGCGTGTGTGTGTGTGTGTGTGTGTGTGTGTGTGTGTGTGTGTGTGTGTGTTTGTGTGACACCTGGAGCTGGCTTCCAGCCCCAAACCTTCAAGTCCTCTCTTGCTGCAATTCAGCTGTTTCTCTTCATGAGCTCCCAGGATCCTACCGCATTTGGGAAAAATACATTTCTCTTGCATTTGGCTTGACCATCACTTCCCCAGCCAAGGCCAGATCTCCTGGTATTAGATGTTCTCCTCACAGCCTGGACTTCTCCTTTGAGGTCTCATCACAGCTGCCGTTAGATAATTAATTTCACAATTAGTTTAATGTTTGCTTCCTCATCTCTAATGTAGGCTCCCATAAGGGCCTGGACTATGTTCCCAACATGGTGAGCAGCACCACGATTAATGAATGACTGAGTGAAAACAAACTTTGTTTATACACAGAAAATTGTATATGTATATATATATATATATTTTTTTTTGTATATGTATATTTTAAGAATAAAAGTGGAACATCCTAAAATGTTAGTTTTTACAAGTTGTCCCTTTTAAATGTTTTCAAAAAATTTTGAAAATATATTCAGAAAATAGCTGATTATAATGAACTCTTTATGCAAATACTTCTCTGTGAGTGTATATAGTGATTAACATTTTGCCGTATTTCATCTTTTTTTTAATCTATCCTTTTCTTTGCTGAAGTATTTAAAGCAAATCCTAGATGTCATGACACTTCAACCCAAAATATTTCGGTACAGTTTAAATGTGAAATACAGCTCCACACAAAAAGCTCATTTTCCTAATTGCACATAACAAAATTGAGAACAATCCTTCCATCTAATATTCAGTGTACTTTCAGTTTTTCTGATTGCCTTTCTACAATTGTAAAAATGTTCTTTCTACAGTTGCTTAGATTCAGGATTGACTTTTTTAAAACCATTTTTAAAAATTGAAGTATAGTTAATTTACAATGTTGTGTTAGCTTCTGGTGTACAGCAAAGTGATTCAGTTATATATATACTTATGTATGTATGTGTGTATATATATTCTTTTTCAGATTCTTTCCATTATAGGTCATTACAAGACATTGAATATAGTTCCCTGTGCTATACAGTCTGTCCCTGTTGTTTATCTGTTTTATACATAGTAGTGTTTATATGTTAAGCCCAAACTCCTAATTTCTCTCCCCCTCCTCATCACCCCATTATGCCCTTTGGCAACCATAAATTTGTTTTCTATATCTGTGAGTCTATTTCTGTTTTGTAAATAAGTTAATTTATATCATTTTTAAGATTCTACGTATAAGTGATATTATATGATATTTGTCTTTCTCTGTCTGACTTACTTCACTTAGTATGATATCTCCACGTCCATCCATGTTGCTGCAAATGGCATTATTTCATTCTTTTTTACAGGATTGACTTTTTGACAAGACTATTTCATTGGTGATGCCACATCCTTCAGATTGCAGCAGCTGAGGAGGGTCACCATAGTTAATTGTCCCACTGTTAGTGTTGGCAAGATTTATCTGTGTGGTGAAGGTAACAGCCTAGTCTCTCCAATATAAAGTTTTTCTTTCCTCCTTATAACCAATAAGTAATCAATGCTTGGCACCCGGCAAATATGTAGTTCCCATTGACCTTTCTTCTAGAGTTTTAGCATTTGTTGATGACCATAGCCTGAATCAATTACTTCATTAGGGATCGTAGAATAGATGTTTTTGGATTTTATCATTCATTTATACACTTAGCAGCTCTAAACATTCAGTAACATGGTGCTTTCTGGCATCTATTACAGCTACGTGGATATTTAGAAATAGAACTTGTGTAGGAAAGGCACAATAAACGTGCCAATTCTTCCCCTTTCATTACCATTGTAGAAAGAGAGTTCATGTACAAGCTAATTCCAAAGGACACAGATTATTTTTTGAGGGCTTTTTTGAGTATTTTACAAATTCCTGGATTTTTAAATATTTCGTATGATTTCAGTCAGTTAGTCTTAATTCTTTTTGATTCGCAAGTTGACTGTGGAGAACACATTCAAGTTGGCTCCCTCATTCTTTATAATTGACTGTGTTCATCTTTAAAACACTTCGTTACTTTCTGGCACAACAGAATGCTCAGGGTCATGTTATACATTCCCTTCCTTCCTTCCTTCCTCTCTCTGTCTTTTTTTCTCTGCAAAACTTAGTCATTCCTCCAAGAATCCACTTTAGTGTTTTTGGGTTTTTTTATGGGAGTGGGGTTGGTATTTAGAGATCTAAGTATTGCAAATGATCATTGTTATTGGATTTTTCAGTGGTCAGAGGCAGCAAATATACTTTAAAAATTATGAGGTCATACTGATATTTCCAGTAAAAATATGATTACAGAATTCTTACTTAAATTGTTTGATTTTATTCTAGTATCTATTTTTAACCTAAAAATGTTGCTTCCCTATAACATTGTTGCTTATTTATTTTATCCTGCCATATATAAAAGTTTCAAAATAACAGTAATAACAATATGAATATTACTAACAAAACTAATAAATGATGCTGAAACTTATTTGCAGTTACTGACTATATCCCATCAAGTATATGTGGTCAAACAACTGTGTTCTGAAGTTGCTTGAAGTTCTGCCTTTCTCTGTGAAGTTATGTTACCAATATGACATACAATTAGTTTCATTTATTCCAATTTGCTTTAAGTCTATAGAGAGTTCTCTTTTCATTTTGACTTAATTTTATTGTTTGAATGAGTTAAAAGTAGTACATGTCTCCTGGTCAAACTATAACAAGGTATCTTAAGAGAAACATTGCCTCCATCCCTTATCCTTCCATTCTGTTTCCTACCTCTTCTATGTGTAACTATTTTTATTAACTTTTGATTTAAACTTTTAGTGTTTATACTGTGAAAATATAAGGACATATATATGTATGTATGTATTCCCCTTTGGTACCTAAAATATAGGATATTAACACACTATTCTTCACTTTGCTTTTTAAAATAATAACTTAATAATACGTCCTGAACATCATTCTATATCAATAAATCAAGTGCTGTCTTAATTATTTTTTATAGCTGCATAAATTCAACTGTGTGGAGGCACTTTTTTTTTTTTTTAAGCAGTATCCCATTGATGGACATTTGAGTTGATTCCAATCTTCTGCTATTATAAATAATGTTGCAATAAATAATTTGTGTATATAATTTTTTCCTTTGGGATACATTTCTAAAAGTGGGATGACCGGGTCAAGACAAATCATTTTTCTAGTTATTGCTAAATTCCCCTCTTCAGGGGGTGCACAATTATGCATTCCCACCAACAGTGTATAAGAGTTCCAGTTCCTCCACAACAGAGGAAATTGTAGGAGTTTGGATATTTGTCAGTCTGTTGGTAGAGAAATAATATCTCATTTTATTTTTTTTTAACATCTTTATTAAATTATAATTGCTTTACAATGGTATGTTAGTTTATGCTTTATAACAAAGTGAATCAGCTATATATATATATATATATATATATATACATATATCCCCATAGAATCAGCTATATATATACATTCCCCATATCTCCCCTTTTTATTTATGTATTAAAAAAATTTTTAACATCTTTATTGGAGTATAATTGCTTTATTTTTTTATCTCATTGTATTTTAATTTTTCTTAGTATGAGTGAGGTTGAAATTTTTTCCTATGTTTAAAGGTCATATGTTTTTATTTTTCTAGAAATTATCTAGAAAAAATTATCATGGCTCTTCCAAATTTTCTATCAGGTTGTCAATCATTTTCCCCCCAGTTTTACTGAGATATAATTGACATATAACATTGTGTAAGTTTAAGATGTACAAGGTGATGATCTGACACACATATATATTGCAAAATGACTAGTATAATAAGATTAGTTAACACTTCCATCACCTCACATAATTACTATTTTGTTGTTGTTGTGAGAACATTTAAGATCTGCTTGCTTAGCAACTTCCAAGAACATACTATAGTATTGTTAACTATAGTCATCATGCTGTACATAGATCATCTTATAACTAGAGGTCTGTACCCTCCTTCCTCCACCCAGGTTGCCAGTCTTTTTATCTCAGTCTATTATATAGACTATAGATCTTTATATATTACAGAGATTAGCTCCATGATAAACATCGCAAACACTTTCCCCAATTTGTCCTTTGTCTTTTGCCTTAGCTTATGAAGCTTTTTGCCATGTGAAGGCTTTTTTTATCTTATTGTGTCTGGATATTGAGTCCTAGATAGGAAGATTTTCCTTACTCCGAAATTTTAAATGAATTCACTCATGCTTTCTTTTAATACTAATATGGGTTATTTTTGTACTTTTATACCCTTGATCCATTTAGAATGTATGCTGGTATATGGTATGAAATATGGATCCAATTTTACCTTTGTTTACATGGCTATTCATTCTAAAATTTCTAAGTCAAAAATGTTTTAATTAAAAAGAATATTTTAAAGTCCATCTTTTCTCCCTTGATTTGAAATGCCATCTATATCATTTATTACATTTCCATATCAATTTGGCTCTATTTTTGTACTTTCTATTGTTCCATTGGTCTGTCTATTCATGCTGCACCAGTACCATACAATTGAATTATAGAGGCTTTTATAATATGTTTTAATATTTGATAGGGGTTGTGTTTCCCCCTTCCCCCCCTCCCCCCCATATTGCTCATCCTTTTCAGGCTCTTGCTCTTCTGGCTATTCTTGCTGGTTTATTTATTTATTTTTTAGCATGAAGTTTAGAATTCATTTATCTAGTCTGATGTTATTTTTTTTAATCGGGATGGCATTCCATTTATTAAATAACTTAAAACTGGTATCTTTTTCACACTGAGTCTTCCTATCCAGAAAACAATATGTCTTTCGATATGATCTGGCTTACTTGTATATAATTTTTAAAAACAAAAAGGGACAATATTTTGTAATTTGCCTTTTCATTTTATTAACTGTATATCTTGGAGATGTTCTACCCCAATATACACAGAGTTGTCTCATTTTTTGAAGGCTATGAAGTATTCCCTTATATGAATGCACCACAACTTTTTTGTGTCCTTTTGAGGGACATTGTTTTTGTTACTATAAATATGCTACGACGAAAATTTCTAGACGTGCATGGATAAGTATCTTTGCAGAATCAATTCCTAAAAGGGGTATTTCTGAGCCACAGTGTATGCACACATTCATAGTTTTGTTAAATTGCCTTCCAAGAATTATATGATTTCTCACTCCAACAAAGGTTACCTGAGAATGCCTATTTTCTCACATGCTTGCCAATACTGTATAGAATCCCTGTTTATAATCTTTATAATCTGATGCTTTAATCCCATTGGCACCAGCTCACCTCGGCCAGCTTCTCTAGTCCCCACTGAGCCTACATGTGAAATGACTGAACAGAAGTCACCGGGACTGCTCTGCCTAGGGGTATGTTTGAAAGTATTACATGGATTTTCATGGCACCCGGGGAACCCTGGGAGATGATGTAGAATATGCCTCAGAGCTTTACTAACCAAGAGTGAGGAAGTTTTTAATCTTCCAATTTCCCATCTACCAGTGGATTGAGTACTGCTCTCAGGGTCACCAATTCTGATACTTCTGACTCAGACTGCAAGCTTGCTCCCTGTCCAGGAGGAGAATCACAGGTGTTCTCAGTCATCAGGGAGGTGAAGGCTGAGAGGGTAGGATGGGGCACCAACAGTGTCAGCTGGAGATCTCTGTCAGGAAACCACACTTCATGCCCCAAGAAGCAAAAATAAAATAATTCTTATATTGCTGCAGAGGCTAGAACACAGTACAGAAACAGATGTAAGATGTAGAGCTCTTGGAACAGGTATAAATTAAATGTTACAGGATTGTACAAATGGAGAGGGGAGGGGATGAGAATGACAGAGAGAGAGAGAAAAACCATTCACTGAGTTAAAAAAAAAAAAAAAAAGGTCTACAGCAGGCACTGTGCAAACCTTCTCAGTAATCTATTGATAATGGTTTGGTGCTTAAAGTCAACTTTGAGCAATTCCAAATCACCTTGGGGCAAGGACACCATTAGATAAGCAGACTCTGGGAGAGTGAACAGTGAGGGGAGCATTTCGACTGGACAAGAAGAAAGGTGATTGTCTTAACCCCACCTGGTGAAGGGTTTTCATGAACTCCTTAGAGAAGAGAAATTGTAAGTTTATGTAAGAACCTCATTGTACATTTCTATACAGTTTATGGGATATTTTAAACTAACCCCAGTCATTTTCAACTAATTCTTCTATGATTTTCATATACAGCTCTGAGTAAAGGAACTACTGTAGGCATTGTTGTTGTTATTATTTGTTTGTTTAGTTATTTAAATGTTCTTTACATTCTTTCATTTCAAGAGGTAAACTACTTCTCAAAAGGTGGTTCAGGCTCTGGACTCAAACTGCTTGCATTTGAAGGCTGTCTCTACTAATTGCTCAGCTGGATGACCCTGAGCAACTTTCTGAACTTCTCTGAGCTTCTGCTTCCTCATCCGGAAGATAAGGAACCTACCCCTTAGGAATGTGGTGAAGATGAAAGGAGCCAAGTCTACTTAAATGTCTGGCATGTTATGAGTACGCCATAGACATCAGGTGTTTTGTTAGAGTAACAGTTCTCGGAAGCCTCAATTATGGAAGTCAAGGTTCAGGTGCTCCAAATAAATACAACTGATGGAACAGGTCTCCTGGCAGAAGTCTGCTTCATCAAGCGCATCTGTGCCTGAGCATGCCCGTGCTAAAGGCAGGGACAGACTGGTGGGTCTGGGTGTCAGTATTTCACATTTTCTTCTTGGCCTGTGGACACACTCAAAGTTACGTGTTTGAGCGGGAAAAGACTCCAGGGCTGTAAGTTTTTATTGGCCTAATAAAGAGTAGAGGCTTGTCCTGAGGGAAGGGCACCCAAAGAGGTCCAGAAGCAGCATACTTTGTGAAAACTGGCTGAAGAGGTACTTCACTTCTACAGTAAACAGCCAGGCTGCTTTTGTCACCTGGTGAGGGACTCTGCCCTATGCATTCAAAAATGCCCCTGGTGAAAATAAAAGGACTGTATCATGAGCATCAAAGCACAGTACTTCCTGGCATATTTAACACCTTTCAAAAAGAAAAGAAAACAAAAATAAACAAACCCCAAAGAATTCCCTGGATGATTATTGCAAGAATATAATTCTTTGCCATTAATTAGTATCTGGCTTATGATAGAGCTGTTTTTCCTAAGGAATCATGCAATCTAAGAAACGGGCCCAAAAAGAATGTGGGCTCCTGAGAAATAAAAGCCCATGTAGAGCCCAAATATTTCATGCCTGTTCTTTCATGACAAACAACTTCGATGAAAGCTCTCGCACTCGAATCCAATTCCTCTTGTGCCAACTTTTGTTCAGAGTGTGCTTCTCTTTCTCTCATTTCATCACTGAGTAGAATGATTCTTAGGGCCAAGAGAAGTTATGGAAGCATCAAAATTTAGTTATAATGTACTGAAGGTTCATGCTGAGATGACAAAAATCTTACCCACTTCAGGCTCTTTTCTATTCCACTCTTGGTAAGAGACACTTGGATAACTAACTGGATAGAAAGGTTTCTCATGGAAGATCGTTTAAGATGTTAATGTCACAAGCCATTGAAGAAGAAAAAGTCTCATTCAGAAATGCCACATTTATACACTGAAAATCTTGTTTTTTATCCATATATATTTTATGGAAGATAATTCTTGAGGTCAGATAATGTGAATATCTAGGATGAAGTTGCCCATCAGAATTTATGGGCAGTGGGTTGGGATGCTTATGGGGGAAGTTCCTGTGAGAGGAATTTTGTTTGTGGCAAGTCTGGGAAGATCAGGAAGCCGATCTGTAAAAAGTCACAGCCTCCTTAAGACATCTTTACTGGCAAAACGCATTTTTCCTTCGGAAGAGCAATAAGCTATTGCATGACAGCAATGAAAAGAAAAGGGAAACCATCTGAAAAAAATGGAAACTCACCAATTTTTGGTTTCTCCTCTGCTCACTGGGATACTGAGTTAATAAGTTTATAAGAAACTACTACTCTTGAACTGTAGTTGTTCTACAGAAAGTGTAAATACAGAACCTATTCTAATTACTGAGAGTCTGTTGCTATTTTGTTGTTGCTGTTGAATTCTTTTCCCTAGTTTATGTTTCAGATACGAATAAAATTCCATGAATGGAATTTGGTAACATTCCACATTGAGTCATAAACAACACGTAGTCAAATCCCAGTTCTCGATGGGCTATCAATCCAAAGATTTATTTCCTAATAACCCTCCCCAACACACCCCCTTTGCTGCTCAAATGGTTAGTCCTATGGCTTTAGTTCAAGTATTCCATGTGGTTTGTTCCTGCAGTTTTGAGGGGTTTTGTCCTCCACGTAGGATAGTTTTATGGAGACCACGGCAACCTGAGTCCCTGAATTCCATGCCTTCCAATGTCAGTGTGTGGAGCAGGCCACACTCTTGTGTGTATGCAATGGCTGTTGTCCAGTTGGCGAATAACACACAGCTGGGTTTATGTTTGGTGTGCTGTCTACAAAAGTGGAGAGAGCCAGTAACCTGGGCTAGAAAGTGGTAGTCAATTCATTATTCTAATCATCATGTCCCTGTAAATCATTTGTGCCCCTCATATGGGAAACTAGGCTTAAGTAGAGAATCTGGGGGTGAAGAAAATTTAAGGCAAGGAAATAAAAGGAAAATGTCAAAATCAGCGTCTAAGATAAGTCATTTTAGATTGGTTCTTATGGGTATAATTCCCAGGACTTTTTGGCAAACTTGAGAAACGTGGGGAACTAGAGGAGAAACAAGCTGGGCAAAGTGTCTGCAAAGTTCTACCTGTCCTTTAGGGCCAGAGGGAGGTTATTTTAGGATCAGAAATACATGCTTTAAAAATGGGCCTATTTTTTGAGTTTGGATTTTCCACAATTATTTCCTATGTTGTCGTTTATTTAGTCAAGTTTTTTTTTTTTTAATGTCAATGATAAGCCACAACAGCAAAATCAAAAGCAGTATGAGTATATGTGTTTATAAGTATAAAAGACAATACTAACTCGATTTCGACTGGGTCAAAGGGGAACTAAAGAATGACGGGGTGTGTGTGTGTGTGTGTGTCTTCTTGAGTCAGAGCTTCAGTGGGAATTAACATGGAGAAAACCTATATGACGTCCTGCAGACTTTTATTTTCTGCCAAAATCTTGGAAGATTTGTGTTTTACTTATAAGGGAAGCTGTTTCCCATTAACAACACATATAATACTAAAGTTATACTTATAAACTGCTTAATAGAACTAGAAAAATAGGATGCTTAAAGAAATTTTACTTTGTGTTATCAAAGAAGAAATATTTTCTTTTTAACATCTTTATTGAAGTATAATTGCTTTACAATGGTGTTAGTTTCTGCTTTACAACAAAGTGAATCGGTTATACATATATATATGTTCCCATATCTCCTCCCTCTTGCGTCTCCCTCCCTCCCACCCTCCCTACCCCACCCATCCAGGTGGTCACAAAGCACCGAGCTGATCTCCCTGTGCTATGCGGCTGCTTCCCACTAGCTATCCACTTCACATTTGGTAGTGTATATAAGTCCATGCCACTCTCATTTTATCACAGCTTACCCCTCCCCCTCCCCATATCCTCAAGTCCATTCTATAGTATAGGTCTGTGTCTTCATTCCCGTCTTGCCCCTAGGTTCTTCATGACATTTCTTTTTTTCTTAGATTCCATATATATGTGTTAGCATACGGTATTTGTCTTTCTCTTTCTGACTTACTTCACTCTGTATGACAGACTCTAGGTCCATCCACCTCACCACAAATAACTCCATTTCGTTTCTTTTTATGGCTGAGTAATATTCCACTGTATATATGTGCCACATCTTCTTTATCCATAAATCTGATGATGGACATTTAGGTTGTTTCCATCTCCTAGCTATTGTAAATAGAGCTGCAATGAACATTTTGGTACATGACTCTTTTTGAATTATGGTTTTCTCAGGGTATAGGCCCAGTAGTGGGATTGCTGGGTCATATGGTAGTTCTATTTGTAGTTTTTTAAGGAACCTCCATACTGTTCTCCATAATGGCTGTGCCAGTTCACATTCCCACCAGCAGTGCAAGAGGGTTCCCTTTTCTCCACACCCTCTCCAGCATTTATTGTTTCTAGATTTTTTGATGATGGCCATTCTGACCGGTGTGAGATGATATCTCATTGTAGTTTTGATTTGCATTTCTCTAATGATTAATGATGTTGAGCATTCTTTCATGTGTTTGTTGGCAGTCTGTATATCTTCT
>RJWK010046437.1:0-17641 GCA_004363435.1 Platanista minor | reverse complement strand
ATATATATATATATATATATATATATATATATATATGCTATAACTTGATAGAGATGTGGCTTACGTGGATGTCCGCATTTGCGCAAACTTATACATTTTGCTTTATGTCAAATATGTTCCAACTTAAAAATGAAATAAGGGAAAAATAAACCTTGATGAAAGAGATCTCATTTTAATAGCCCACATCTTCTAAACATATACTAAACAAATAAAAAAGAGCAGTAAATTTTTATTCTGCCTGTTTTCCTCCCCTCATATGAAGTATAATTGGTCCTTCATTGCCATTCAGTGATTTGCCTCTAAGACTGGAAACTATTGAGAAGAGCTCTAAATGTTCTTAGTTCCTATCTAGATTTAATGAAACAAACCTAGCTTGTTATCAGGTGAAATATATTTTAATTTGTTTTTAGCCAAACATGTCCTAATTTCCACATTATGTTCTAATGCTAAACAAAAATTTCATCCTCATGCTAAATTTGATGCCAAGAAAATAGATTTTAATAATTTAAAATATGTTTTGCATGCTTCTGAACTTCTTTGGTTATCTATTTACTAAGGGTACCTTAAACATTGACTGCATTTACTTATCAGCACCTTTTGTTTTCCAAATACTCCTTCATATCATTATTTGCAAAAAATTAGCAAATTGTGATTTCATATTTAGCCATATTTGGACACAGAGGTATGATTTAGGTTACCTTTGGAGGTTGCCTGTGATGATCTATTCAAAAAAAGCTAATTTCAACCTCCTCTTTTATGGGCTTTCATTTATAAAGTCAGAGACTATTTGTTCATATAATGCTACTTTCTTTCTATTCCATATTCTAAGGTGTCTGAGGATGGTGATGAGACCTTTTAATATAGAACTAAGATTTCTCCATCTGTATAACAGGAACAAATTAGGGCATTCATCTAAAAAAAGCAAAGTGCTTGAATAGTGCAATCTCTGATGAAGAATGGGCAAAAAATGGTACTTGAGTCCTCTAAATTAGAGCATTTGGAAGAAAAAAAAAAAAGAATATTAGACTGAACTAAATAGAACAGAGAAGCCAGTAGTCAAGAATAAACTGGAAGGTGCTCAAATCAAGAGAGTGAAGGTGAATGCCGAGAACATAACAAGTTTCAAAGGTAGGATGTTTAACACCCAGGGATCCGAATCACGTGACACACTATATTCAGTTGTGCCCAATCTAAGCTTCACAGTTTTTCAAGATAGAAAAACAGTGTTCCCAATTCAGGCTGCAGATACCCAAGAGAAGCTGTTGATGTCAGATATAAAAGAGGGAGTTAGGGCCAAGACCTTAAACAAAATGAAGTAAAATGTGAGAAATTTATCCAGATAATTTAGGTTCAAAATAAGGTTTTGCATGAAGTAGCCGTAAATTCAGGCAAAGGTACATTTTTGGCTTATGGTTTTTTAAAAAAGGGAGCTGTCAGCTTTTCCTCTATGAAATGAAGCAGATTAGAGGATTTGTGAGTCTCTTCTAATTACTAGAATCTATGTTTATTGCCTCAATTATCTGACTATTTCAAGCAAGGCTGTTTGGGCCTTGGAATATTCATGTAATTACCACAATTTTTCATTTAATTTTGCATGTGTGGACACAATCTTAATGGTGATTTGTATTCTATCTGGGGACTCTTTTAGCTCAGTGGGAATTTCCCCAATGAATGCCTTCTGTGGAAACCTGAGGCTGTGATACACTTACAGGGTTGAACTAGCATGGAAACACAAAAGTTTGAGGGCTATATATTTTCTGTATAATCAAGGGTTAAGAGCTTTGGTGCCAAGGTTTTCAATTTAAAATTCAAATATTCCTCACTTTTTAAAATACTTCCCAAACTGAGATTTTGAATATCAAGTAGCTTGGTTACAAAGATAAGCAATAGAAACTTTCCATTTCTGAGTGAAATTAAGCCTTTATTTAGTAATTCAGAGAATTATGTATCTCAAATCAAAAACTAACATAAAAGCATAAATACTATGAATACACATTTAATAAAAATAATTTTATATTCAGAACAATGTAAATCCAGATTAAATATAGAAAACACACAAAGCCAAGGAAAAAGACATCGTAAATTTTTTTTTAAACCAAGTGTTTAGTAATCAGTACTTTTAAATGTATTTTTTCATAAAACCAGAGAATCGAATCATAAGGAGGTCTCTTAATAAGATGGCTATGTAATTACAAGTAGTTCAGAGAGATGCTAGAGATATCTTTCAATTACTAAGGGAAACTTCTTAAAGGCAGGGATCCAACTTTATTCCTCTCTGAACCTCCACAGCACCTTCCTCTCAGGAACTGCTTAATAAATGACTCCTTATCCAAATAAAAGATGGAGCATATTCCCACTAGGAAGAGAGACACTTAGCAGGTTGTTCAAACATATACTTTCCAAAGAATAACTTAAAGCTCACTTTAAAGATTTAGGTTCCAGGGTCCTCCCCATACACTCCAAATCAGAATTTTTGGAAGAGCCAGGAAATCTGTTTAACAAGCGCCCTATGTGATTTTTATGATCAAGCAAGTTGGGAAATAGAACAATGTGATATTAAACTGGGAGCATCACAATAAGAAGAGAAGGGTCTACGAAATTCCAACTTAACATTTTAAAATCTCCTTAATTTGGCCCTAGCTTAACCTTCCTACATTATCTCCCTAAATTCTCAAACAAAGTTGTTTTGTGACAGTCAGGCTGCTCCACTCACAGAAAGCACAATGGATGAAAAAAGTATGGCACTACCATAAATACACTTTGGTTTGAATCCTGGCTTATACCAAAAATAGTTTCGTGATTCTGGCATCATTATTAACCTAGCTTGTTTCCACACATATGGGTTTGGCTCTGAGTAATAGCTAGGACATCCACCCTGAACTTGACACTTCAACTGGGGGAAAATGTCCTGGCTCTTACCGCAGTTAAGACAACTAATCTAGACTTTCCCTGCTGCCTGGAGTCAAGCCAGAGGCTGACTCTCCTTCCACCTCACTTCCACTCACTTATGGGAGGCATAATTATATCACATGCTTAGACTGGTAAAAGCTTACTTTGCTACTGGTCATATTAAGTGACAACCTTCCAGTTTTGCCAAAACTATAAATGTGACTCAGACAAAGAACTTCATTATTATCTCCTAGTTCTGTAGAGATATGTCACCTCAGCATTACAGCACCAATTTCTAATTTCCTACACTTGGCAGCATTCATGTGCCGGGATGCCAGACTCATGATGACCATGCAATTATGACACAACAAGCATTAACTGCTCCAAGAAACACAAAACTCCCCAAGGCCACAGCTGGTATCTTATATTCATATAATGGATACAACATGTCTCATGTAATATTTCATACTCTAAATTATGTGCCCTCTTATTTAAGTGTCACAAAATTGGGATTACTGAACTTTGCCGTGAACAGAAAAACTCAACCCAGATGGCTCTGAAGAAGAAACCCAGTAATAAAACCAGTACCTAGTCACATACAAACTGGGCAGTAGTTAAGGCAAACCATTTATCTGAATAGATAACCCTTTGTGAGTCATAAGCAGATATGCCTGGGCAAAAAAAATAATCGAACCTCACTGCGATCCAGTAAAATGGGAATAATAATAATATGGTGGTGGTTCTGAATAAAGTGCCTGGCATAGACATCAGCACATAATAGGAAATCTATAATTGTTAGTTCCTTTCCTTCTTTCCTTACTAATCTGCCCTGCCCATTTCCCATTTTTGAAGATTTGCTCATACTAAGCCCATCTCTAGACCTACCTCCACCAAGCCTGAAATCAATTCAGCTTTCAAGAAGCAGTTAAACCCCATAAGATGACCCCTCTACCTTTGTCCATTCACTTTGGGCCACAAGAATCTTTCAATATTCTAGAATTCATATAGTGTTATTGTTAGAAAAAAAATTAGGCTCTAATCAAATACTGATCTAAATTTCTGTCTAACATATTACATGTGTACATTTATTCTACTGAGTGAGCTTGTAAGGAAAGCAACAATATAATATGCTTTGTATACCTCCCAACTGCAAGGACTGTGAGCTACACATAGCAAGAAAAATAAAATAAGGAATAAACACTCTTACCCATCCCATTCTTGCTAGAACTGGAAATGTAGTTGGAAAAGAGGAACTTCTTTATATCCAACTGATATTTTCCTTGTGAATCTACTAAAGAGTTGCTCTAAAGTCACCAGCACCATTGTCTACATTGAAAACGTTATAGTGTACTTTTAAAATTTAGCACTAAGTTGCTTGTGGGAGTAGAGGTTGATGCACCCTCCAATAGGACAGTAAAAAA
This sequence comes from Platanista minor, assembly GCA_004363435.1. Classification (NCBI taxonomy): domain Eukaryota; kingdom Metazoa; phylum Chordata; class Mammalia; order Artiodactyla; family Platanistidae; genus Platanista; species Platanista minor. Next base: position 13,331 of record RJWK010046437.1, on the reverse strand, counting down.
GTACATAGCGAAAGTCTTATATGTGTACATCTCCTTTGATCCAGCAATTCCATTTCTCAAAATTTGACATAAAGAAAGAATTACAGCTGTGTTTAAAAAACAATGTCCATGATAGTTTTGTTTAAAATGGCAAAAAATATGGAAAGAGCCTAAAATATCCTCAATATGAAATTGATTAAATGAAATACCATGCCTCCATTTAAAATAATGTCAGAAAAGAAGCACTTAATGACATTAAAAAATTTTGTAGTATCTTATTAGTGTAAGAAGCAGTTATATAAAAATATCATATAAAAATATCATATAATATTCTAATTTTTAGCAGAAATATAAATGTATGCCAGTTCATGGAAATAGATGAAATGGCTATATGGAAATAACTTCTGGCTTGAAGAATTACAGATGGAAATTTTCTTCTTTGTGAAATTCTGTACATTCCAAATTCTGTATTTTTTTTTACTTTCTACATTGGCACTGAGATATCTAAAAAATAAATTTTAATAAAGAAAATACAAGTGAACTGTAGAAGTTAAACCTTTTTATATCTCTGTTTCCATAGTTCTTTAGCTAACAGTATTACTTGGCATGATCAAAATAGTTAAATGAAACTGGTACAGTTCAGATATTGAACTGATTTAAATGTAGTTTTAAAATGTTTAAATAACGGCACTAATCTCCTTTAATGGCACAATTTAACTTATGTCTAGAAAAAGTGATAGAAAAGAAGAAAAAATTAAATGTAAATCAAGAAATATATAAAGAGGTGCCAAAAGAAGAATATAGCATTTCTCCATCTAAACTGTTACATGGGAAATTAAAGACTGAAGATAACCACATGGGAATTAAAATAGTAGAAAATCATAGCATTGTTCACCCCTTTTCCCTGTTTTTTGATACTTTCAGTTTTATGGGCCAGGGAGATAGAAAGTCAAAGTAAATAGGATGAGATAGTTTGACAGAAATTACATAGTTTATGTTAGTATTTTATGTGAATTCAACTTGTCGCATTAACACATTAATGAAACTAAAGAGTATAACCAATAGAAAAAAAAAATGTGTTTTCTCTCTCTTTGTGGTCTATACTTCATAGATGTCCAGTGAATTCTAAAAGCTGACTTTGAGCACACAGTATCTCCTGTTTTGAAGAGGAAAACAATGCAGGCAAAGTTACCTGAATAGATAGGTAGGGGTAACTATACCTACTACACAAAAACAAAACCAAACCACAGTGGAGCTTTTTATTGGCATTGCAAGATAGAAGCCTAGAGAGAAGATCAAGCCAGCAGAAAACTGATTATGAAGATCTGGCCATTGTGCTTCAGCAATTAGGAAGGAAGTTTGCACAAAGCAAATCAAAAATATATTAACAGAAATGAAATCCACACACAACTGGGTAAAAATGTTTATAACAAACAAAAAGCAAAAAAAAAAAAATTGTAGCACTAAAAAGAAAGAAAATCTTCTTTGGAAAAATATTTACTAAAGAATTAAAGAGAGCAAATGCTCTCTTTTAAATTCAAGAAAATATTTGCCCTCTGAAACAAAGATTAACTATAAAATGTAAAAAGATAACAGGCTGAAGGGCAAGGAGAATTTTTTGAAAAAAGAGAGGAATAAAATGTGGCAAGAATGTAAGAAAACGAATAGTGCCAAAGCAGAATTACAAACTGCCAAAGGTGGGACTTGCCTGGCTGTACAGTGGTTAAGACTCCACGCTTCCACTGCAGGGGTCACGTGTTCGATCCCTGGTCAGGGAACTAAGATCCCACATGCCACGAAGTGTGGCCAAAAAAAAAAACCAACAAATGTGTGAAAGGTATTGAAAAGGAAAAACTACACTGAAATACTGAAATAGAAGAAAAGTTTAAGAATGTAAGAGAAACCTGATTAATTTATCAGTTGCATTCTATGTACCAGACATTATATGACTTCCCTGTATTAATTATCTTGTGAATTTTGACAACTTTATAAAGGAAGTACTATTATTATGTTCAATAATAATGAGAAAACCAAGGCTTAGAAAAACAATACCACAGTATATGGTAGGCTGGCATTGACAGGTTTTTTTCTTTTACTAAATACATAGCAATGCTTAATAGAAAACAAACTTTTGAAAGAAATAAAGGTAAATACTCAGGAGTCAAAGATGAAGGCAAAAATAAGGTAGAAGACAGACTGTGCAATGATGCTACAGGAGTACAGGCCAAGTCTCCACACAGAATAAGGCTGAGTGTTGGCAGCTTGAGCTCCAAAACCCATTCAGAGGCAGGGGACATAGACTCTGGAAGCATGTATCTGGGTACTGTAGTTAAGTCCCATAAATAGACCATAGTTCACCAATCAAGGGAAAATGGCCAGGAAGCTGGCAAAGCCACGTGTGGAAAGTAAAAAAGAAAAAAATAATCTGTGAGAAATATAATAACCAATGCATAGTTCAAATATGATTGTGGGATACCAACTTAAACCATCTTTGTTCAGGAACACCATAAGAAACTAAGATTAAAAACTAAACGAGGACTTTTGAATCCCATACATCTCAATCAATATAGTATCCAATATAAAACTTCTCTGTAAGGACACTCTTACACCTCACAAAACAACTCTAGAGGGTTACCAGATAAAATACAGGGATGCCCAGTTATCTATGAATTTTAAATAAACACTGGATGAATATATTCAAAATATTGAATGTGGGAAGAGAAAACTACACTAAGGTGAAAGAAAGATTTACGTGTGACATACTTATGCTAAAACAAATTTCATTTTTTATCTGAAATTCAAAATTTAACCAAGCATTCTGTATACTATTTGCTAAATCTGGCAAACCTAACAAAAGTGAAAAATATTTTTCGAATATAAACTCACACATACACATACAGAGAGGGACAGAAAAAGAAAAAAACACATGATAAAACATAAACAGAAAAACAATAGAGAAAACACAGATTACCAGTATTAAAATAAATGGATTAAAATGACATGTTATAAATAATTTTTTCATGCAAATAAAATTAAAAACTTAGATGAACATTTAGCCCTGGAATGTAAGGTTGGTTCCACATTCGAAAATCAATATAATTCTCCATTGTTTAAAAAAAGTAACAAAGGAAAGCAATCATACTATCTTCTCCACAGGTGCAGAAAAGCATTTGCCATATTTAAAACCTATTCGCTACAGCTTGCTTTGTATAAAAATGTTGATATTGTGAACATTTCCATCCTGTGTTTGGGCACAAAACAAAGATATCCATTCTCACCCCATCTATTTAACATCTATTTAACATTGTAGTGGAGGTTATAGTCACTGTAATAAGGCAAAAAAATAAAGAAATAAAAGACATAAAAATATTAGAAAGGAAAAAATAAAGCTGCCTTCCTTTACAGACGATATGCCCAGACTTTTTTTTTTTAATCCATTGGGATTTGTCAGTTTGTAACTGCAGCATAACCTAGACTATTATAATTAATACACAATATATAGATATTATTTAGAAATATGGAAGTAACTATGAGAAAAACTAAAGGTCTAAATGACCAAAATGATTTTGTTTGAAGATTGAGATCTGGGAACAAAAGAGGTAGAGGAATGGATTTTATTTTTCATTCCATGCTGTTAGGTCTCTGCTGATTATTAACCACTTTCTTTCATTGGGAGACAATTGTCTATGGGTCGTTCATCTTTCGAGCAAGGCTCCAGCTGACCTTTGTTCCAAACTGTCTTGTAAAATATATTTGTATAACAAATAGCTTTGGAATATAGAGATAGTATCTCCTCTATAAAGGAGAGTTTTGCTTATAGCCTTGGAATATATGTCTGCCTCCACAGCAAAGGACAAGCCCATTTACTGCCCATTATAAAAGACTCAGAATCCCTATACTCAGATTTCTTTTCCTGTAATGCAGCCAACTGCATATAGAGGTATCATCTCCCTCTCTTTGTGTTGCCCTGTGGGCATTAAATATCTGGCACAAAAATAATGCTGATATCTTGGCTTCTGCCATTGCTGTGATTCATATAGTGTTTTCATTTCTGACCCAAGGTGTCTTGTGTCTTCTGACATTATCCATCAAACTGTGGTAGGCTAACTTGTTAGCTTGTAAATAAAGTAAAATATCTGGCTATTCATAGTCTTTTATATTCTTATAATACTTTATGAATATTTTATACATTTTAAGCCAAAAATTAAAATGTGACGATTTATCTACCTCAGTTTGTAGAAAGAAGATTTCATATGGATTTTTTAAAGAAAGGAAAACAGAAGTGAAAATAAATTTGAATTGATTGATAATATTTTTACTTAATCTACATTATCAAACACAATCAACAGAATTAAGAAACTTGAGACTGTAGGAGAGAAGAAAAGTTTTCCTCGACACTCTTAGGGTCCCTGGTTGGGTCTGAAAATTTAACAAAGACCAATTAACAGAAGAATAGCATATAAATTTATTCTGTGTGAGTTTTATATGACACGGGCACTTTCATAAGAAAATGAAGACCCAAAGAAACAGACCAAAAAAGCTAAACTGTTTTTTGCTAGATTTGATGTAGAGCAGGCAGTTGTGTAGAAATATGATAGCTTGAGTATGAGGTAAGAGAAGTAAACTGAGGGAAACTTTCACATGAGGGTTTTATGACCTGTTTCAGTGGAGAATGATGGGGGAAATGGCAAGTGTCCTTCCTGCTTCTGCCATTTTCTCCAACTCCTTCAGCTTAAATATTCAGTATGCCAGGGTGCCATATTTTGGGGTTGCATGTCATGAACTCCATCAAGACAAACTTGGAAAAAAGTATTTGTATTATTTTTAATAGCACTTATTTAATATTTCAAGAGCACTTGCAAATACAATTTTTTAAAGGATAAATATAACACATGAGAATGAAAGAAGAAATATTTTCCATTTACCATGTGGAAAATGTTCAACCTAATTAGTAAAAAATTAATTCATATTTAGAATTACTGAAATATTCCATATGTTTGGCTAAAAAAAGAAAAAAGAACTAAAAGAAAGGAAATTAATCAGTTTTGTTAAGGGAACAGAAAATTAGTCCTTCGCATTGCTGAAATAAATTATTTAAAACATTTTGGAGGTAAAATTGGAAATATTTATCAAAAGTCGTAAAAAATATTTTTACCTTTTAACTTAGTGATTCCAAGTTCAGAAATCATGTTAAAGAAATAATGAGGGCTTCCCTGGTGGCGCAGTGGTTGAGAGTCCGCCTGCTGATGCAGCGGATGCGGGTTCATGCCCCGGTCCGGGAAGATCCCACATGCCGCGTAGTGGCTGAGCCCGTGAGCCATGGTCGATGAGCCTGCGCGTCTGGAGCCTGTGCTCTGCAACGGGAGAGGCCACCGCAGTGAGAGGCCCGCATAAAGCCAAAAAAAAAAAAAAAAAAAGAAAGAAAGAAATAATGAAGAAAATGAGCACAAAGTTTTCTGCAAAGATCTAGGTATTAAAAATATTAATTATAACAATTCAAATTTGCAAACATCATTAATGTTCAACAGTAAGGAGTTTATTAAAGAATAAGCTATAGCCACACAACTATGTATGCTTTAGCCGTTACGAATCATCCTACAAACTGTTTTTAATGAAGTTATATATAGAAGTGAAAAAGAATTTTTAAAAACAGTATATACAGAATGATTTCATTTGTCATATATACAGATGTAGACAAAGTTTGCAAAACTATATGTACCAAGTTTTGCATATAACTCTCACATGAGGTTTTTATGACCTGTTTCAGAGTAGTATAGTGGAGGAAAAGTCAAAGTGACCTTTTACTTGGATTTTGTGACAATAGGTTATTCTCTTTTTTCAATTGTATATATTTTCTGATTTAGTTAAAATCAATGCCTATTGATTTGATTATAAGAAAATATTTTATTTTTAAAAAACAAAGCATAAATTTGCTTTTTCCTTTGGAAATGTATCCTAAGAAGTCAATAAGAAGTGTTCACTCTGATTCAAATGCATGTAAGATTAACTGACACTTTGTTTATCTGACAATAGAGGACTGATCAGAAATCCCAAGCAGACATTAGATATCATATAGTAGAAAAATATCATTATGTGGGAAACTTTTAATGACATTGAGTAAAAGAAAATTATAATGTAGTATGTAGAGTAAGAACCTATATATTTTTAAAATTTATTTTATTGAAGTAGAGTTGATTTACAATGTTGTGTTAATTTCTGCTGTACAGCAAAGTGATTCAGTTATGCATATATATAAATTCTTTTTCATATTCTTTTCCATTATGGTTTATCACAGGATATTGAATATAGTTCCCCGTGCTTTACAGTAGGATCTCGTTGTTTATCCATTCTATATATAATCGTTTGCATCTGCTAATCCCAAACTCCTCCCAATTCATCTGTCCCCCACCCCCACTTTCCCCTGGCAACCACAAGTCTGAAGGACCAATATTTTTAATGTGCAACAACAGAAAGGGCTAGAAGGAAATGTACTGAATATGCATGGTAGTTTTCTATGGACAAGAAGATTATAAGTCATTTTAGATTTCTTTTCTTTGATTTTTTTTTTGTTTCCAAGATTTTCTACAATTATACTACATTGCTTTATATTATAGCAATAAAACTATTAAGAAGTCCGGTCCTGCAATAAAGAGAATCAGAACGAGGAGAGTAGATGTGGGGAGGAAAGCCAGATAATACTTAGTGGGAAATGGTAAGGAGAATTTATAGGATTCCATAATCTAGTGGACTTGAAAAAATGAAGGAATTTACTTGGGTAAACATTATCATTATTTTTTAACTTGGGAGATTCAGGCAAAGTAGCAGACTTTAAAGACAAGGTTTTAAACTCCAGGGTTTTTATTTTTTTGTTTTGTAGTTTTTTGGAACATCTAGATGGATATGCCCAATGGGCAGGAAAAATGGTACAGGGGGCATATGGTAAGTCTGGTAGAACTCTAGATTTAAAATCCAGCAACATACTGGAGAAAGTTAAAATCAATGACTGCATGAAATTACCTAAGGATAATGTAGAATAAGAAAGTAAAAAAGCCTAGAAGAGAGCCCTGGAGAACCTCCAGCAGTCACCAGAAAGTCTGCAGGTGACATGGTAGGAATTGCTGCATGTTAGTCAAGAGGTGAACTTTGGAGTCAGGCAGAACTAAGTGAAAATCTGTCAGCCACCACCTATGTGGCCTTTGGTAAGTTATTCAAACTCTCTATGATGCAGTTTCCACATTTTTTTTAAGAACTAATACCTGCTTCATAGGGTTCTAGAATGTCTTCACAGTGGCAGGAAGTGCTCAATAAAAAACAATAGCTAATGTTAGTAGTAGTCATTGTCCTCTTAGTGATAGTAGGTGTAAAAGTCAAGAAAAATAAGGAGCAACCAGAAAGGGAAAACTTATCAGGATAAAAGATGTCTGGAAAGGCAAAGAAGGAGAATTTCAAGCCAATGGCAGTGGTCAATAGAATTAAATCCACATTAAGATGCAGATCAAATCTAATGGCCTTGGTATTTAGGAGGTCATCTGAGATGTTTGCAAAAATAATTATATCAGGCTTGTAGTCATATTTTTCTTTTCACAATAAAGTTAATACTATTTTTTTTTTTTGAAATTGAGGTATAGCTGACTTATAGTGTTATATTAGTTTCAGGTATATAATATAATGATTCATTATTTGTATGTATTGCAAAATGATCATTCACTATAAAACTAGTCAACATCTGTCACCACACATAGTTACAATTTATTTTCTTGTGATGAGAATTTTTAAGGTCTACTCTCTTAGCAACTTGCAAATATGCAATGCAGTACTACTAACTATAGTCACCATGCTGGACATTATATCCCCATGACTTATTTATTTTATAACTGGAAGTTTGTACTTTTTGACCCCCTTCAAGTTATTACTATTTCTTGACATCTCATTTTGTAATTCACTCACCCAATTCATAAAGAAATAATGGGGATTGTTTTCAAAGTAAAATTTATGAATATATTAAAATAAAACAAAATCTGCCACTGAGAAATTATGAAAGAGTAAGGGTCACCTTTGGTGTGTCATTTTGTTTTCTTTCCATCTAATAATACTGGCAAAATCTCCTTTTCAATAGGGATTTACAATGGTTTCCAAGTCTTCAGAATTCTTGGCAAGAAACAGTTGTCATAGAAAGGTTTCTCTTAAAAACACTGATATCACCTCTACTATATCCATCTCTCAACAGAACTCATGGTGAGAAAGAAAGAAACAGGAAGAAATATCTCTTCAGGAAACTTCTTCCTCCAGGTGTCTTAATTTTTATTTTATTTTATTTTTTAAGGCAGCATAGTTGGAAACACCTTGCATCAAAAAGGGCTTAAGAGAAAAATGTCACAAAACTAGAGAACATACTAGGATACTTAAGGTAGGCTAGGAGAGTTCAAGGACTAAAACTAGATAAGCAAGAACAAAGGAACAACAACAATTTAAAAAAAAGATACTTGGGAACCTTAAGATTCAGCCAAAACTTGGAGCTGCTGCTCAGTGTTGATAGCCCATGTACAGTGGTGACAAGTTGCTAAGGTCGGGGCTGGGGAATGTCCTGGCTCTGGCTTCAAGCAAAGCTGAGCATCTTCAAAGTGAGAGAAAGGAGCACTTCATGTGAGATGAGTTTTCCAAAGCTCTCATAGCTGTAAATCCCCATACTCTTCTGTGCTTCTTTGTCATTGGGGTTTGAAAGGCCTAGGAACCGAAAGCAGGGCAGCTAGACCAAAAAGGCACACAAAAGTCCATTGTCAAATGTATCATTTTCAAGCTGAGGGTGCATGTAATACATGCATAGAAAAGGAATACCAGCCTAATCATAATGGAAATGGTTATTTCACATTTAAGACCCTGAGAGAGTGTGAAAATCTAATCCACCTATGATTCATTTTTATCCCATACATTCTTAATTGAAGAGACAGAAAGATGCTATTCTTTAAAAAATAAATTGTCCGGCTTAGAAACTATATCTGAAAAATAGCAGTCGTTTATATTAAAATCAATGAAAAAATAATCTGTGTTCCGTATGACTGAGTATGACTGCTCCTTGTCAAACTACAGATAAAGCCGTAGAAAGGCATACTCTCAAGTCTTTCAACTTGAAGACAGCTCTGAAACCAAAATAAGCAGAAGTGGCTTGGGCAGGGAGGGGAAGGATTGTATTCTCACTCCCCACCTCCCTTGTTGTTAAATAAATATTCTATTTGTTTCCTGCCTAACACTTGGTACATACAACAATTCTCTTACATTATGAATTTTTACCTTGATTTTGATCTATATTTTCTATGTCAAGTATATTTCTAAATTTGAAATTTTATGAAGTATTATGTGGAACAGCACCTACCTTTCATTACAGAGTACCCCACGACATTATCAGGAATGAACATGGGAAATATGTAGCAATAACTCTATTTTGGGCACAGTGGACTCAGAATTGCCACAAAACTTTTTTCCACACATAAAAGTCTCCTTTTACATATTTTATCCTTTCTGCTGTCACTACACCTAAAATTCATTTTTGAAGTATATATTATTCACTACAAGAGGTTTTGAGTTTTTACTTTGCTTTTTAGTTATGTGTATTTTTTTCTTTTTTTTTTTTTCTTTTTTTTTTGTTCAGGGAGTCTTTCTTAAAGAACATTTTCTGATATGTCCTTTCTTCTAGTGTTCTATTTTTTTTCCTAAAAGTAACCCTTTCATTGTGTTAATAAATAAAAATACAAAGAGCTTTATTCGAGGGTTTTAGACATTTTAAAAATCTGTCCTATTCTAATAGGAAATCTTGGAGACTCATTGAAATAGCAGCAAAGGCACACGTTTCTTTTTATTATGAAAGATGTTTATGCAAAGAACAAAATAGACAAGAGAAAGTAACTGCTTCAGAATACTTGATAGGCACTTTAATCTTCTATTAATATGCAAATTTTGTTCTTTAGAACCCCAGTAAGAGATTTTTTTTTCCATCAGGCTATTTAAAAGTAGTCCTATCCTCCCAAAGGTCCTTCTTGCATGAGTCTAAGTGAAACTGTTCTTTATGCTAATTTTCAAGATGCTCTTGTATGCATCATTTTCTTTTGAAATTATATGGAGTTTATTGAACCACATTTGTAAAACATTCCACAGTTGATTTCATTCTAAAGATCTCCTTTAATAGAACTGATTCCCTTGTTGATCTGTGTCATAGGAGAATGTTAAAGAAAATCAGTTTTAACAACATGGAAGAAATAAGAAAGGGCTTGTGGACAGAAATGAAGATACAAGCTTATGAACAGGAAAAGGACATTTTTGTTGAGTAATTAACCTCAGAAGAATTTGAGCCTACTAGAAACTATTGCATTGATGTTACAATTGTAAAGTAAGTTTACTTCATAAACATAAATCTCGGCCTTCCCTGGTGGCGCAGTGGTTGAGAGTCCACCTGCCGATACAGGGGACACGGGTTCGTGCCCCGGTCCGGGAGGATCCCACACGCGGCTGGGCCCGTGAGCCATGGCCGCTGAGCCTGCACTTCCGGAGCCTGTGCTCCGCAACAGGAGAGGCCACAACAGTGAGAGGCCCGCGTACCGTAAAAAAAAAAAAAAAAAAAAAAAATCATTAAACATAAATCTCAAGAGTAATCAACAAGCTACATGCCCATAGGCTTTGGCTTTTTTTCAGGCATTTTTAATCACATTACATTTCTTTTCAACACCTTGCCTCTTCAAAAAGGCTATTTAATTATAACAACAATGCAATGACAATTCCCTTATTGGTATAGAAACTAAGCCAAATAATAAAATTATTTTTATATAGTCATGCTGTTCTCCACACACCAACCACCTCAGCTACCCAGTTCATATTTTTAAAAATGCAACGGACTTCCCTGGTGGCGCAGTGGTTGAGAGTCTGCCTACCGATGCAGGGGATGCGGGTTCATGCCCCGGTCTGGGAAGATCCCACATGCCACGGAGTGATAAAAAAAGTTATCAAAATGGTGATCTCGTATTTTTTTCCAGGGAATGGGTATTTATTATTTATCTACCTTGTTACAGTTATAAAAAACAAAATCTGGGAAATTTTTTGAGTGAATAATGTTTCTTGTGGACTAACAGGGCTATTCCGATTTTTTAAATTTATCGATTAGTAGAAGTTGTGATCCCTCACTCTCCAAAATATCTATCCCTACTTCAGAAATATCGGCTATATATTTTTTCCTAGCCTAAAAATGCTCTTTAGAGTACATTACAATCCAGGCATAAAATTCAATCTCAACATGCCTCTTTTAATTTTTATTTTTTTTTAGCAACAACAGTACACTTCACCTTTACAAGCTAACCTATATACCCAATGGGGGATTCTAAATGACATTTGTTACCCTGAAGATTAAATCACACTGAAAGAGAAGTTTTACTAACATGAAGGATAAAAAAGCATGTTTTCTCTTGACTCTGTGCCTTTTCAAATCAATTTCCCTTTGGCTAGAGTATTTCTCCATCTCCTCCACCTGGCAAAATTCTTCAAGGTCTAAGTCAAACACCTTTTCTAATAACTTCTGTTGATCCTTCCACTATCCCCAGGTAAAATGGATTATTCCATGTGTTAAAAACAAAACACCACCACCAACACCAACACCAACAACTCACTGTGTCTCTTACATATCTCTCACAGTAGTTAACACAGATATGGAATTGTTTTGTTTACATGCCAGTTTCCTCTAACAAAAGTCCAGACATCTGTCTTTGTTATCTTTTTAATTCCCAAAACATAGCAAAGATTCAATAATTTACCTGCCTAGCCCAGTTTATGTGCTAACTACTAAATATTGAGAAAATGAAGATGTATAAAGGGGTAAAGTTTTAGGGGTAAGAGTTTATCCTGATCTTTATGATGTTTCCTGACGAGGTTAATCATAAAATCAAGAGCTACTGGGCTTCCCTGGTGGCACAGTGGTTGAGAGTCCATCTGCCGATGCAGGGGACACAGGTTCGTACCCCTGTCCGGGAAGATCCCACGTGCCGCGGAGCGGCTGGGCCCATGAGCCATGGCCGCTGAGCCTGCACGTCTGGAGCCTGTGCAGCCACAACAGTGAGAGGCCCGCGTACCGCAAAAAAAAAAAAAAAAAAAAGCCCACTTTCACATTGTAAATATTAGGTAGCGTTCAAGAGGTGTTTTCGGTTATATAGTGGTATGTTGATTAGAGAGAGAAGAAAGTCCTAGAGCGCTGAAATGTATAGCGGCTTCTTCGAAATTTGCTGGTTGATGTCTGGAGGAGAACTACCTGACAATAAAAAAATCTCATTCCTTAGCAATAACAACTGTGGAGTATTGATAACCAATACTTTAAATCTCTCTGAAGATATAACAAACAGTACCTACTGCTTTGGGACCTAGATGCGGTGAAAAGCATGTGATTTTAGCAAGCAAGAGGAACTAACAACAGTCACACACAAAAATTGATAGAGTGGGTTTGAGGATTGGTTTAGAAAGCACAGAGCTGACTGAGTTATTACCACTTGGTGCATTAGGGATAATAGCTGTGCAGATCCTGTATAGTTATAGACACCAGCTCAGCAAAATCTAATCTTGCCCAGAGAGGAATATTTATATTTGGTATATAAGTTTTTTCAAAGGCATAAAAAGTCCACAGTATATACTTGGAGGGAATTTGTTCCACAGATAAAAGTAAAAAATACTACCTCAATTGTTAAGTGGGTAACCCATGGGCATTAGAACCTAGTAGCTAGTGAGGCTACTAGCTGATGCCCTGATCAAAGTCTCATCAGTATAACTGTGTTCCCTGGGATAAATCAGAATAAAGAATTCAATACAATGTTCTATAATAACATCCCTGAGAAAGCCCCTACCAGGCAGGTATGACTCACTTGGGATAAGAGATACATCTAATGTATTTAGCAACTATTACTACTGGCTGTTGTCATTGTCTTTGAAGTTGAAGTAGTTGGCCTTCTATCAACCGTTAGTCTTCAAAATGAAGAATTTGTCATATTTAAATTTTTCAACCATGACTAAATGTAAGCCACAAGGATATGTGTTTCTGCTACTGAATATTCTGAGAAAATCTGTGGGCCAGCAGAATAAATGATATTTTTTAACGGTCTTTTTCCAATAAAACAAGTAACTTTTGCTTTATACTCTAAGAACTTCTGTAGAAAATAGAAACTAGAGAGAATGAGGTAAATTCCTTCCCCTGGAATAATATGAACAAAAAAATAAAATAGTCAATGACCACAGTTTGACATAATTTCTACTGTCTTTGGCTTTAGATATACCATTTGTACTGTGTGTTCATTTCCACTGAAGCTTAAGGTTGGAAAAATATGCTTAAA